>JAODUI010000005.1:6550765-6568698 GCA_027563995.1 Papilio gigon | reverse complement strand
GATGAGCCCCCGATGGGCTCGAAACTAGTCGGTACTGACACCGAGTTGCACGTGAGTTAAGCCGTTTTATAAGTTAATAGAGATTGTTAAATATCTAGGCAAATTGGAACATTGTATGAGTCACTTTGCAGACAATATTTGTAGGTGTAACGGGACATACTGAGACAGGGACCTGCACAATGCACATCTATTGAAATAAAAAGCAATGCATTATATAACTTCGACTACATACCATCCAGCAGCTCGTAGATAAGAACAAAGTTGTTCTTGATATTTTCTTCAGAGATCTTCCCGAAGTATGACTGCATAACATCAATGATCTTCAACAGGAATTCAAACACCATCGCAGCATTTACATTTTGCTTTGTCACTGCTGCCAACCAGATGTTGGCACGCTGTTAACATTAATAATTAATATTATAGATGTTTACAAATATCTTGTTAGCTATGAACATTGTATGGATTACTATGCAAAACACATTAGGTGGAAAAGAAAGAAAGGTAGTCAGGGGAAGAGCAATGTGAAGCAGTTCTCTTAAGGACGGCTTTCAAGATATATTACTGTATGTTACAGAAATTGGTTTATCACAGTATGTATTTAGAAAAACCTACTTCTAGGTGTTAAATATTAATATGATTACATTATTTAATATCTATCACTATATTAGGCATAAATATGGCAATATGTTTTATACATTGTGCACGAAACAATAAGAAACATCTTGTCACTGTGATCACTTATACCTAATGATTTTTTTTCATTATGAAAAGGTTTTCTATAACATTATGTAATGGTTTGGTAATTATACACTATGTTACAGTAAACTTATTATTAAAATCATGCAAAACTCGTCAATTATTTATACAGTGAAGAGAGAAATAGGGGCGTCAAACATACCTTTATGTGAAAAAAGGATGTGCGGGCGATGTTCGTAACGGGTGAGCGCACTTGCTGCCTGGCGTGGATAACGTTCACCCTGAACGCATCCACTGCATTTCGTCCTATATCATCTCGATATACCCTCGAAATTAATACTTCTCCTTTATGGTTGTAAACGAATAAGCCTCCAATCATCTTGACTTCAGCTTAAGCTGTTGAAAAAAAGATACTATTAAACACTACCTTTAACAAACTACAGTTTTTATGGATCAATGGGATATCTTCATATGAGGTATAATTCGATAACCAAATCAATAAAACAGGATATGACCAATAAAATAATTTTTAACAGCTAACTGGAAGCCTGGGCATACAAATTATGTGCTTACCTACTACAGCCAAAAGGCAATCATCTAGACTATAGTATTCGCTAAATTCATAAAACTTAATATAAAGAATCTAGTACTACCATTTTACTTTAAATTATTCTAATAAAAAGATTAAACTTCGATACCCGCCCCCTAAATGAGACGTCAATAGCATCAATGAGTTGCAGAAACCAAAGACAATTCAAAAATCCTTTACCAGAACAGCGAAATAATGTCAAGAAACATTGCGAATATGAAAAAAAGATTAACATTTTAATCGCTTTTATGATAACACTTCCTGAAGTCATTTCCATAGAAAAGATAATCTTAATTTGAACGATGTATTCTAAATACATCATGCTGTGAAACATTTAAGATTCTAACATTGGTTTTTTTGTTTTATTGAATTCATTATAATAAAGCAACCCTAACTTATTGGATATTGAAAGCAAAATTTCTACTTTGTTTATGGTTTGTGAACTGGGTCGATTATGTCATGGCGGGTTAGATGTTTTCGGCGCTTATATTTATTGAATTTATTTTGAATAACGCCGTCAATGATCTCGTTTCCTACGCTTTTGTTTAAAAGTCGCGGTATCTGTACTCTAGTAATCGTTTAATAAACCTTTCAAATGTTGAAACAATTGCAGATGGGCCTACGCACGTTCATGCTTATCGCATCCAAAGTATGGAGTTGTTTTTGTTATATGTTTAGAAAGCAGTATCGAGCGGTAAATATAATATTTCAGAATTGAATCGTTTATTTGGTGAATTAGAAAAGTTTATTGTGTGACTACATGTGGTGTTTCCTTTGCAGTTAGCTCAGTATCAATCTGTCAAATATGAAATTTATCCTCTTTCACCAGTATCTCGACACAGGCTGAGTGAGTATAATCAGTTTTTATCAGGGCCTTATTAGTGTTATTGCGATCGCTACAATGAATTGCAATTTATTTATCTTGGGACGCACGTTATCAACTAATACCCTTACGCATGCAATAGGCAAAATTTGCATGTTCGCTTTCCCATGTAAACAAGCGAGTCTCTTATTAAAATATTACAGATTACTTTGCAACATTCTGTATTATTGGGTATTAATATATTATTTTACAGCTGTTAATGTTGACTAACATATATTTCGTCATTTATATTTACGGATATCACTTTATCTCACTTATCATATTGATATTGTTATCTTTCGTTACAAAACGTCAATATTCTTTCTTGTATTACAACATTGTTAGTTAAATATTTGTAATTTATATGATTACATAGAGAGTGGCCTTTGCTGACAGAAAGACCTTGAGAGCAAAGAAGTTGAACACTTTAAATGCAGAAAGATATTTAGATTGATATGTGTTCCATATTAATAATAACCTATTTACTTAAAAGCTTAAATTAGTAGAAATATATCCTCGTTTACAATAGAGATAGAGGCATAGAACTTGATATGATGATATGAACGACAGCTATACAATTAAGGTTACAAAGGAGTATTGGATGGCATAGGACCGGTAGTCATGACAATCATTAGGGGAGATCTATGTTCAGCAGAGGACAACTTTAGGTTTACAATGATGATGATCATGGCAACAGTAATATTTCTTTCATTTAGCAATCTAGCAATAACAATGTCCTTCCTAAGTGTAATTCAAAACAAAATGCATCATATTTATTAAGACAGTAATACACAAACAAATGAGTGATGAATGACAAATATATGAAAAATACTTTATATGTTGCTAAGAGGGTAAGGAGTGATATGGCATTTAAATTGCATCTTGAATTTGCTATGTCATTATGTAGCAGTTATCATTGGAGAATTTTATATAGGAAAAAATAGACAAAGTTATTGTACTTCAAATTGTTACTGATTGGTTTACAAATTATAATACTTCCAAATAACAATGTACGTTCTCCCTAAAGGCTCATCATAAAATGTTACATATTGTGACTGTTACCTAATAGAATTCATATGTTCTTCCAGGTTTAGTTAAAAGAAAAATGCTTGTGTTAGATCTTGATGAAACATTAATACATTCACACCATGATGCGATGTTGCGGCCGACGGTTAAACCCGGGACTCCCCCCGACTTTGTGCTCAAAGTCACCATAGACAAGCACCCTGTCAGATTCTTTGTACATAAAAGGCCGCACGTCGACTACTTCCTAGATATAGTAAGTATACCATAAAACATAGTAGTAATGTACTAACATAATACAAAAAGAAATATGTATGTTTATGTTTATATTTTTACAAAAACATCCTTTAGGCTATATTAGGTATTACAGCCACATTTTTTGTTAATTTCCCAAACAATAATCTTACCATGTACAGTGAATACCTATTTAACACTAGCAACTCATTACTATTAGAACCCAATATGCAAATAGACGCAGTTATAATATAGAGTGGAAAGACTAATTGGACACTATTATATCAAATATAGTAAAATATATGATGACCTTAAGATACCAAATTTTGGTTTACTTAAATTGGATCTGTCCAGTACCTCGTTCTAGGCGCAGCCTCTACTGTTATTGGCTAGCTTAATGATTTGGCATATATAGGTCTGTAACATGTCCAACTATAGTTAGTGTGTTAAACAACACAAATATGCAAAAAAGAGTAAAGACTGCGACTGTAGGTGTCAAATAAAAAGTTATGAAATCATTTTCCTCGTAGAGCCGCAATAAATGAGAGAATACTTATCTGTCTAATATTTTTAGTTTTACAAAATCTACGCTACTAGTTTATTACAATTGTCCTAGGGAGTATGTCAAGATTATACAATTTGTGTTTAATAAATGTTCCAGGTGTCACAGTGGTATGAACTAGTGGTGTTCACAGCCTCAATGGAAATATATGGAGCAGCGGTGGCGGACAAACTAGACAACGGACGGGGCATACTACGGCGACGGTTTTATAGGTAGCTAAGTATTAATTTATTTTTTTATTTTTTATGGCTTGCTAAGTTGCGAAAGAGGTAAACTGTGTTGATAGATAAGTTTTTGTATTGACTAATTGATATTGTTTTAGTATGGCTATATGTAACAGATTAGGCTCCGGGCCCCTCAGTGGGGATGTATAGGGAGCTGATGATAATAGTTTGAGTTTTAATTCAGAATGTGTGAACCTCAAAGTGCCTAAGTTACTAGAAAAGTATAACATTCAATAAAAATTTTTCAGAAATGAAAAAATATTTTTTTTTTTTATTCCTGGACGAAAGCTTGCGTATAAGTTATTTACAATGTTTGTTATTTGCTTTTTGCAGACAACATTGTACGCCGGAGCACGGCTCGTACACAAAGAACCTGTCGTCGATATGTGACGACTTAAACAGGGTGTTTATACTGGACAACTCACCGGGCGCGTACCGGGACTTCCCAGGTAAGATATACACCCTTTTCCACTAGCCATTGAACTAGTTTTTCTAAAAGCAAGTCCATTTTTACTCTTGTACAAGGTCAAGATGGCCATTTTATTCTTTTGTCTGAATGCCAATTTTGTTTCTTGTTACAGATAACGCGATACCAATAAAGTCGTGGTTCTCGGACCCGCTGGACGTGGCGCTGCTGAACCTGCTGCCGGTGCTGGACGCGCTGCGCTTCACGCACGACGTGCGCTCCGTGCTCTCGCGCAACCTGCACCTCAACCGTCTCTGGTATCCCCAGGTGAGCCACTACTGACAACTACTGCCAATTACTAGGTTACCTCACAATGTTTTCTTGTAACATAGGAATATCAAATAAGTGTATATGCGAAATAAAAAAAAATCAACATACACCTAAGTACATGGCAAGAATCCAATCGAAGACCTCCAGAATACAAATTAAGTGTTTAACCTCTACGCCACCGACGCTCGTACTAACATTTAAAGGAATAAAACATTTATGTGAATTTCATTTAAAGCTTTTTTTTCCTTGTGTTTCAGATATAAACCGGCTTTTGTACAAAATGTGGCGCGGTGACAGCGCCCTAACTATTTATTGTTTTGTCACTTGTTAAGACCCCAGCTTCTATTCAAATATACATATAGAAATAACGTAGATAAAAGGGTTTAAAAGTTTTGTTTTTTATATATAAATAAATAAATGTGATTAGCGTGTATACATAGACTATGTAGTCGCCTACTGGCGGACACGGTGTGTGGCGAGTGACCTCTGCGCGTCCTTCATACCGCCGAAGAGTGAGATAGACGTATACTCGGTTCTATGTTCATCCTTGTCTGTCAACAGAGCGGTAATCAAAATGGCGGCCGGGAAATTTTAATAAAGTCACATTTTCCCGCCTAAACGTCTACCGACGTTTGTAATATATGTTTATTAAACTAGTTTAGTTTTAATTTTTGTTAATTTGAGTAATTTTTTTTTACATTTTTGTGTGAATTAGGAATACCGATTCAGTTTAATATTCAAATTAAAAAGATAAATGTTTGTGGAAAACACATTGTGCCTCATAAAGGTAATAACTGTTTTTTTCATACTAAAATTTTAATATAATTGAGATCAATTCCATTTTCTGTGAACGAATTAATAAAAAATAACCTATTAACTAAATTTTGATTGATTAGAAATTAAGTTTTAAAAAACTTGCCAGTTTTTCAAAAGTCAACTTTACCAAATGCCACCGTACTTTTCTCATCTGTTTTTTACCAAATTTAAACTGCAAAATAAAATTGTAGATGAAATAAATATTCCCTTGTTTGTCACATCTTTAATGAATTTAAAAATTATTTTGTTAACATGGGAATTCATTTTCTGAATTGTAGAATTGTAATACATTGTCAAGTTTTTCTCAGTTACAAAATGGTCAATTGTCAATTTTTTCTCAGTTAAAAATGGTGAATACGATTTTTTTTCTTCTTTTTTTTTTATTCACATGTCTGAAATTTTGTATACCAACACTGCCACATTGAGACAGACATGAAGATTTAAAAAAAAATGGCAAAATGTGAACTACTTTTGTATGTTTCCGTTTATACCTTAGTATAACATACTTATATGTTACAGTCGTACTTTTTATTATTGAATTCATTTCTATATACCTTAATACCATAGAAACATAACCTATAGATGGTTAATCTCGAGAACAAGAGTGAGACGAAAAGATTCCCTGAGTATTATCATTTACAATACAAAATGACTTCTAAACAAAGACTCTGGATTGGACGTTGATTGGAACACTCAATACTACTTACAAAAACGGGTTAACTCACGTGTAAATCGGTGTCGGTACCGACTACTTTCGAGCCCATCGGGGGCTCTTCTGGATCAGTGTGATTGCTACTATAGCGCGTTCGTGGCCAGTCGCTAGCTGACTCCCAATGTTCATTCACCCTGAAGAAGAACCCCCGATGGGCTCGAAACTAGTCGGTACCGACACCGATCTACACGTGAGTTAAACTCTTTTACAAGTAGTATAGTGAAATATCTCGAGAAAAGGTTAATCATTTACTCCATCTATAGATTATATATCTATACATAAACTTGTAAATATAATTTTAGATGACGATTAGCCGGTTTTCATAATGATTTCGTGTTTACCAGACAACATGTTTAATAATAGCAAATCGTTTTGTAATACTTTTAGTGACATTTATTTTAAGGCAAATGCGCTGTGAATGTAAATACAGGCCTACACTGCGACGGTACAGGCATGAATAACCTTGAAAGCTATTTAAAAATTCTTCTCGGTCAAATGTGTGAAGAATTTCAATTATTACATTATATAAAAATAAATTCTTATTAAAACTTAACAATCCGATACTTTTTATATTATTTGGGACATTATCGAACGTTTTAATATCGACAGTTCAAGGTCATCTGTCCAGTACTCACCCCCACCACGTTCCGTTACACCGAACATTGCGTGCTCCGACTCGTACGATATTCCGACTTGTTCGATGTTTGACAAACTGAATATCTTTTCTCTATTTATATATTTTTTTACTTAAAACAGAGTCTCATGTACCGTCTCAGGGTAACGCTTGATTTATGACAATACAGTAATATTCTAGTTAACAATCACGTACAATAATCATATACGGTTTTCTGTCTGCTCGTGGAAGTTGGTTTAGCTACTAAATAAAAATATTGTTCAAGCTGGAAATAATGGGTTAAAAGGTAAAGCAATGATTGTAATACAATTGTATCCATAGACAACAAAAAAACATGTAAGGAAATTCAAGTATTATAATGTGGTTAGCATTTAAATTGTAAGTCTTGCTTATTGGAACAAAAAATATTCGGTCAAACATTAGACTTAGTTCAATTTGGAAAGTAATTATATTCAGGAAAAACAAGTTTATTTGAACTTTTATCACCTCTCTATTCGCGAATTAACAATTTTACAAGGAACGACAGGGTTGAGCTTTAAGTCTTGTTTTCTAACAGCTAAATTAGCGTTCACAGAGCAGACAATATGAAATCTAAATTGTGATGTACTTGTGACGTACGTATGCGCTTGTTGCGTTGTAGAGAACGCCGATGGCAACACTGGCCGTCACGCACACTACCGTACCGACCAATCGCGAGACGCCTTTATAAAAGAATACATCCGTATTAGTCAAGTGAATAGATTTTTTTTTTATATTGAAGAAAAAATTTCAATTCTATTTTTTGGAAATTGTCGAAACGAAAAAAAATTATAATTTTTAAAAATACTCAAACTTATTTTATATCATAATTCCATTGCATCGAATGTTATTTTTTAAATGTCATTTGGATTATATTATTTCATTCAGTTGATTCAAAAAAAGTTTTTATACTCTTTACTTAATTATTATAGTTGATTGCTTTAGTGGTGTCGAAATCGTTCTATAGAAAGTGTATTTAAACCAAATACTTGAAATACGTAGGTGTTATATGAATTGATTTAGTTAATCGTCGGCCGGCTCTGAACTGATCGTGGACCTCCAGGTATTACCAAAATGCAGTATTCGGTGGATAGTTCCAACATTATAATTTTTGTATCGATTTCAATACTTAGACCCTTTTTCCACTCAGCAGTTAGGTGTGCGAGTAACCGCTGAATGGAAAGACCCTTAGCTTGGTCTCAGTTCAGCAGTTTTGTCTACAAAAGGTGTATTTAGACGATCACAAAACATTCTTAGTAACACGCCTTCATGAAAGTGTCATTCTGTCATATTTCTCGCATTAAATCCCAAATGCCATACTGTTTTTCGTCTGAATATACCTTTGATTTCGTAAATTGTGAGCGGATTACGACTCGCCTTTTATGACAGATTTTCTACTGTTTTTTGTATAGAGTTTGTAATTTTAGCGTGAGGAGCGTAGCATCGTCAGTTCTTGTAGTAATACAAAATTTTTGTACGTTTTGAAACACGCTGTATATAAATACTGAATGGTATAGAAAGTGAAACATTTTATCATTGTACAGTCATTTTTTAGGAGGATTAAGGTTTGTTAGAGAAAACTTCATGCATTGAATTGTTCAAACCAAAAGTACGTTTACGACGGTGTTACGTAGTTAGTGCTAAATTTAACGTACACAGTGTAAATCTACCTTTAGCTCTATATATATATATATATAGTGTTAACAGAGAAAAAACTTGAAATTATGTTGATTTCTCTGATTGTAAATAGTCTTCATGTCAAGTGTAAAATCTTTATAATTTCGATTCATTTACAACATGAGATTAAATCACTTCCATGTCAATCCAACAAAAGTCGCTTTGTCATCGGACCTTCATCCGATCTGTTGAATTTCTATACTCGACCGTCAGTTTCCATGGCTGCAAAATGACAAGGACAATATCTACACAGTTATTACCGCAGTGGAAACTCACGTTAGAGTATAATAATGTGACTAATTTATCTGTAAAGTGACGTAGAATCTAAAGTTTGTGTCTTAATTGCAAATGGTTGCTATAAATTCCACCAATTAGCTGCTTGTGTTGGCGACAGTGGCGACATCACGGTCAGATAGTTTGGCAGGTGTACGTCATTAAACAGTGAAACGATATAAACATCACCAAGTATTGGACACGTATAAATAAGTAAACATTCACACAACGCATAGCACAATGTAAAAAAAATGATATTTTTTTATTCATCTCGAGTCATAATCCTTTTGTTTCCTAATTTATGCATAACTATAGTAAAAACAATGTGATTTATGCGTTTAATGATTGATTTCACTTGGCACTAATTTAATATTGAGGCAATTTCAAATAACTCTTTATGTTAAAGCAACCATTTACGTACAATACAGTTATTATGTTAAATCATATCCATATTTTTTATTTTAAATGTTTAATCAAAACTACATTTAGAGCCCCCACAGACTTCAAACTATACAGTCCTGTTTGATAATTAGATCGCGTTGGGCTTTTAAGCCCCAAATTACGTTCAAGCAAATAGGTGTAATGTGGCACTTGCATACTGATGAACCAACCCATAAAAGTTTGTTGTCTGTCAGGGCTCTTGTAGAAGTTTTTTTTTTTTTTATAAAATCAAATAATTTAATTGATACTGTTTACAGCTTAGAATATATATTTTTTTGTATTGTAATAAAATTATGGTTTTTAATAAAATTCTTAAAATTTAAATTTGAAATTGCCTCTATAGTTTATTGTGCAAAGAAGCAATGTAAGGAGCCATACTGGCTGTGTTGAGATGAAGAAATTGTTAAACAATTTTATGGTCTCATGATGATCAAAGTTCAAAACGATTTGTAAAATAGCAATATTAAATCGATTTTAAAATGATTTTGTTTTCTTTCATTTTTATTGTTAGAATTGGAACTCGTTGAAGGTAATAATTAAAGTAACAGTACTATGCTGAACACCAGCTTGTTAATAATTCAACACCATGTCTCGTGACCAGAAATTCTTTGCTGAAAGTGTTAAAAAAATTAAAACAACTTAATTACTTCATCAAACCTTTAATTTCAATAATCTGTTTAATTTTGTTTTCAATGAAAATTGTCGACGAAATCACATTTATACATTGTCTACAAACATTTTATAAAGGCTTTTATTAATGCAATGTCTCTCTAATATTTTGTTGTTTCAGCCAAATAAAAAAACAAGTTTGTGTAGGCCATAAATATTATGCAAGCAAGGAGATATTAAAAAATTATGTGGGAGGATAACTCCAGTTTGTCGTTTTATTTATTCAGACAATTATATCAAATTATTCTCAGTAAACAAAAATTGTGTGCATTTAATGACATGAAAATGTATATTTTTTATAATAATTAGTTTGTGATAAAAGTATCAATGAAGATGAAATCGGGATATCGAAATTTTTTTATTCTTTTTTTATTTCATAAAACTGGTGAGAATGTGGATTGTAACAATTAATAGTTATAATACAATTAATCTATGTCAAATAAATTGTCATAGAATAAATGTTTTATATTGCATATTTTTTTTCTTAAAGGAAAAGTTTAAATCATATTTAAATCTAATTAAACCGTGGATCACTTCATATATACACAAACTATCTCAAACAAAACATTAACGTTGGACACAACCTGCTTCATTTCTGTACACAAAATAGGCTTACTAAGTTAATTATTGCTCACTGGACTCCCGGGCGGGGTATATTGTATTTTTGTGTATCAAAATTATTCCTTAGTATAAAATTACGATTTCTAAAATGAGTAACACATGCTGTTGAAAAGTTTTAAGAATTTATAAAATATAAAACAAGTGACATTTCAAAATTCGATCAGAAATAAAGGTGTACAATGAGTAAAATTTAACTGGAAGGTATTTTAACCTTGTAAAAATAATAGTATTTTCAAGTCCTTAATATCAAGCAATATAATCATCTCAAATAACATTACTTTTCAATGTTTTATTGCAACAAACTGTCATTATAAATTTCTGTCATCATCTCTTTGAGACGACTCATCATAAATATCTATATAAAGAAAAAAAATCAATTGCCATCATCAGCATTTTTAAGTCAAGATGGTTAGAACTGAAAATATGTAATAGAAAACTTATACTTAGTCCATTGTAGGGTGAGCAACGGTTGAATAATTTTACCAAATTCAGGTAACCTTACCTGTAACCAGTCGACGTGGCACAACTATACTATGTTTTATAGTCATTGATGTATTCAATTCAAGAATATATCACAAACAGCTTGTACAGATAAATTTCTAAATTTGTGATGTTACTAAAAATTTATTTTCTATAATTATTTGAATGACACTGTCAAACGTTTAAAACTTATTTAAAAATAATCTTCCCAAATAAGTTGCTATAAAACTAGAGAGGGTCTACGCAGCATCTTTTAAAGGACTCGTACTTCAAATTACAACTGTACACGTTGATTGCTAACAATAGCTTTGAGTCAATCGAATTTATGAAACGGAAAATGCTTTTTCTGAAAAGGATTTAACATAAGCCTCATGTAATTTGTTAACAAAATCAGCATCGTGTTTAAGAAGATAGTTGAATGCTTGAAGTAGTTGGTTCCTAGTCAAAGGTTCGGGTGATGGCTGGACATCACCACCAGATGTAACGGTGAACATTGTTGGAGGCATCAGCGCCGGCTTCTGCTGAGCGGTCAGAGGATTAATCAAAGGAAACATTCCCACCTCTTCAAATTTACCATTAAATGAGCTTACCGGATGACCGAGGTCCTGTGATTGGTTCAAATATGATGCCAATGGAGAGGTTGGCTTGGGTGATGAAATATGCATAAGATTTAGATCACTTTCTAAAGGATTGGGGCCATTGGCATCCACCGTATCTAATGGAATCTTTTGCATATTGGCTATCCTTTGTTGGCCTTGCGAGTCAATCGGAGTGGATTTCAGTGGGAAACCGCTGTTCTGTCTCATTGCAGTGTCCAAAGGAATGCCACCATTTGCATTTTGACTCTCCTGCGGAGTGACAGACCTTTGTTGCTTCTCTATGTGTTCCACCGAGTGTGCAGGGTTACTCATAAGCCTTTGCAGAAGCATCGGACCCTCGCGAGAGTCGGACGGCCGCGGACCAAACACGCCAGGCGACGGAAGGGAAGACACTGCCGGCATTTGAGCAGCGGCGCCACTGCCAGCCTTGGCAAAGAAGTCCATTACGCTTTGCGATGTCATATCGGGAGCTCTAGATGGTGTCGATTCATTTTTGTTCGTTAGACCTTTGTTAGATTTAAAATCATCTTGAGCTTTGCTCAGCATTGTAAATATATCAACTGGAGCACTAGTGTTCGCGGGTGCATTATATACAGGATTCTGCGCCATATTTTCAACGGGCTTCATCGAATCTTTAACGATAGAATTCAATTTTGTGGCCACCCTAACGCACTCGTCTTTATCGTAAAACCATATGCCGTAAATACGACACTTGGAGTTCCTATAAAGCAGGAAAGGCTCCTTTAATTGTAACTCTATTCCTTTCGATACCGGTTCAATTAAATTATTCGTATTCAATCTGTTCATAATTACCAAACTATGATACGGTTCACCATTTCTACTGTACACAAACAATGCGCCTTCGATGTTAGTTTTCTCCCATTCTTGTTCTTCGAATGTATACAGAGCAACGTGGGTAGCACTATCTATTATTTCACGCGCATATGGATCTGCCCTCTTTAAAGCTGCAAAATTCATACGTAGTCCGGTGTCAGCCATTTTTTCGCAGCAGAAACTACTTTTTACACAACGAGCATCACAATAAAATGACAAGAAGCAAGAATAAGTTAATCGCCATATTTGTTAACGTTCCAATTTCTGTACAGAACTCGAAGATTTTATACAATATTCAAATAAAGTTGTGAAAATTACTTTAGTGGTAGGTATTTTTAAATAACTTAATAAAAAAAATTTTGGCGTTATAGCTAAAAAAAAGTTATTGTTCTATTATTCTACAGTATAAATTAGATTTATTACAGGAAAGCTATATATTTTTTCAGAAATTGCCCATGCACTTTCCATGTATTATCTTTTAAAATAATAGAACATTTAGATTTACAGTATTGTTTTGAGACAGGTTATGCCCAATTAACTTTGTTTTACTGTAGTGGGCTATCGTAAGCAGGAAAAAAATACAACCATATTGAAATGCGCTGTGTGGGTTCTAGTGTTGTATTTCATTTTCCTACTTATAGCCCAGCGCTGGCTAGCTACGTATTTCAATTAGGTACCCTATAATAGCCGAATTAACCAAATACAATGTTAAATTAAAAACAAAAATTTTAAACGCTTAATAAATCTTTGCGATTTTTATGTGTGATATCAGTACACGTAGTTCGTTCATCAAACTAGAAATGATTTAAATCGCATCGGATATTAACTAATGTACAATATGAACAAAATATCCTGGAAAATAAACTCCAATCATCAAGATTATCCTAACCGCTATCAAATGCTTTAGATTTGGATTTAAAAAAAATACGTACGCAAATAACTTGTGTTATAAGCTTAAGTCTCTTATCAATAATATTTCTAAATAAATTGCGTCATTATTAACTTTATTATCGTTATCTATCTCCTTTTGTTTACTGGTCTGTGTCTGTCTCAGTTGAGAGCGAATGTCGAATGTATTCGGGTGACACATGGCACAAATATCAAACATTAAAGTTAGAGTGGCATTTGAAACTTTTATCAACTTCATAAACTTTGTTAATTTAGTTTAATAAGTTTAAATTTTATAAGTGTTACTTTTATAAAGAAAACATATTTTTAGTTTATGTGATCGGAAAATACAACTACTATTCAACGAGTTTAATTAATACAGAAAGTATTTAACATGCCCGAAGCAAAAGTTTTAGTTATTGGTAGCGGAGGACGAGAACACGCACTTTGTTGGAAATTAGCGGACTCTCCTTATGTAAAACAGATTTATTGTGCACCCGGCAGTGTCGGCATTTCGTCTGTAAACAAAGTTGAAAATCTCGATATTGACATCAAAGACTTCGCAGTAAGTTTTAATCAATGAGTAAATATTCTAATTCAATATTAATAGAGTCCGCAGTAGCTTTGGCTGCAACTAATGGCCCGCTCGACCAGTGTAATCATAATGTCCGATAAGTTTGTATATGTGCCGAATTCCAGATCTCTTCCCTTTCTCACCCTGTTCTAGTAGACGGGGGAAATATGACGGACGAAATATCCTCTTGACGTACATTCATTTTTGTGTCCGCATAAGGAAGATAGGTGTATAAGTTTCAATCAGTTATCAAGAGTTTTCTATTTTGCCATTATATTTTGCAATGTTATTGTCATATTATAAATGATATAAATGATGTAAACTAATTCATTACAAACTTTTACTAAAAAATAAAGGACTTTATGAACCATTGCTGCTGATTAAAATTATTGCCAGAATAAGAAAAAAAAACACTCCTTGATTACTTGTTTTAGTAGATTAGAAATCTGAAAGTATTGAACTAAGTCTTAAAAATGTACACTAATTTAAACTTTTCTATTAGCCATTAACCTGGGTTTGCTACTCTTATCAAAATTTAAATTATTTCTCAGGCAATAGGAAAATGGTGCAAGGAGAACTCAATAGATCTGGTTGTCATCGGTCCAGAGGATCCATTGGCCAATGGAATTGTAGATGCACTTGCTCCGTTAGGTGTACCATGCTTTGGTCCGAAGAAAGCTGGTGCGGAGATTGAAGCCAATAAGAGCTGGTCAAAGAAGTTTATGATGAAGTACCAAATACCAACTGCGAGATTTCAGTCTTTCAATGATGCTAATGAAGCTAAGGAGTTTATCATGAGGTATGCTGTATACTGTGTAAGAAGCATTTTTTTTACTAACATAATTTGAAGCTAAACATTGTTTGTATGAATATTCTTTGTCTTGGTTTGTTCTGTTTATTATTGTTAGTATATCACATATTTTTCTATAAAGTTTTAAACTTTATTCCATCTCTGTAGATATGACTTTGTCTATGTTTATAATATTATAAATGCAAAAGTATGGAGGTGTGAATGTCTGTTGAATGTTTCTCCGTAACAGCTCAGAGAAATGGATGAAATTTGCCATTGACATATACCATAGTCTGGAAGAACATGTCAACGTTTTTTTAATTCCTAACAGATGGAATTGCAGGCTGCCAGTTATATACTTTTAATACTGGTGGTAATGTCTAACATGTAGGTTTTTTTTAGTGCTCCATACCCAGCATTAGTAGTAAAGGCGTCTGGACTAGCGGCAGGCAAAGGTGTTGTTGTAGCCTCAAGTAAAGAGGAAGCCTGTCAGGCTGTCGATGAGATACTGACAGATGCTAAGTATGGCTCTGCTGGACAGACAGTTGTCATTGAAGAACTATTGGAAGGAGATGAAGTTTCAGTTAGTATATTTGTTTAATTTTATTATTACTATCTATATATACATTTTGATTATACTTATATTATTATATGATATATGAAAAATATGTAACTAAATTTTTGTCCATATTACAAAGTATAAAGAAGCTGTTTATAGTGCCATCTGCTAGGATTTTTGTATTTTTAGTTAGACCATAAACATATGTTTTACTCGTAAACATATTGCGTCTTGTCATAGTATCTGGTACTAACTAAGATTACCTCAATGGTACTATCAATGTTTTTAGTTGTCGAGTATCTTGGGGCAACGTTATCCGGAGGTCACACCGAACAAACAAACTATGGCTTGTCGAAACCGCCACGACCATTGGGGTCCTGGATAAGATTGTAAAATGAAACAGTTATTTTTGGAAATCACCGCTAATTAGTTTTTTTTATGTTGCCATGACAACTGGGTAATTGTCTCTCGGACTCATTGTTTATAGTCTTGATAAGATTAAGAATTTATTTATATGAAAATTAATTAACATTTTATACTCTGTGAAATAAATGACTAAATTTAGGTTCCTTACAGATTAAAACCTAGAGTATAGTTAATTTTATTATCTAGCTAATTTAATCACAACTTGTTCCAGGTGCTAGCTTTTACGGATGGCGAGACAGTATCGATGATGCCGCCAGCACAAGACCACAAGCGCGTGGGCGACGGCGACACGGGGCCCAACACTGGAGGCATGGGTGCCTACTGCCCCTGTCCGCTCATCACGCGGGACCAGCTCGCGGATGTTCAGGACCAAGTGTTACAGAGAGCGGTCGATGGCCTCAAGGCTGAGGGCATCAAATATGTCGGTGAGTGTTTTGATCTCATTTTGAAAAATGTCGTTTACATCATTCCAGTCCAGCTATCGAGACCAGGGCTGGATTACTACTAGATACATTATCTAACAGTGGATTCCAGTTTGCATTTAAATTTTTTACATTTTAAATTCAACAAATATTGAAAACTGTACATAATGATGCCTCACTTTTTAGTCAATGTCTTGGTGTTTGTGTGGGTAATCGTTATGTGGTGTACAGGTTTTCTAAACCGGCCAATGCCACTTCGCGGTCCGAGGTTCAACACTGGCCGTATAGAGAAAATGATCGTGCATTTTGTGACTTAAAAAAGGTTTCAAAGAAAATAAAAAAAGAAAGTGTCGTGATAAATATTTTCACCGGCAAATGCATCGCTAATGACATTTGGCTTCGTTATCGTAGCGTAAAATATTCCGTTGTTTGTTAATTTTTACATCGGATTTCATTATCGGAGCGCGCTTACGAAAGGTCAGCTGTTTGATTCGCAACCCTCGAGCTGTGTTGCCAACATACAGTTACGTTAAATGCGTCATTTGTTTGTTCGATGTTTACGATTATCTGAAGTATAGGGCTAGTTTTTATTATTAGTATGTTATTTCTTATAGGTTATCGTATTTATTATGAGATTACATTTAATAGGAAATAACAGGTGGTCAAAATTATGTAACATTTTGTATTATCATTGTAAAGCTTCTTAGTATATGTTTATTTGATCTTCATTTCCTTGTATATAAAGTGATGTAATCACGATTATAAGTAGCTATTCTGGAGGAACATTGTGAGACGAAATACAAGACCTTCGAACGCCTTTTGTATGGATAAATTACATCAGTGTTGTCATTTATTTCAAAATAGACTCTCCAGGAGACTCGTTAGACATCTTCAATTAGGACTGCACAGTTATAACTGAACTGTTTATCTGACAGTGAAGACCAAAGGTGTGTTGCGGGCTTTAGACGTTAAAGTTGTATGAGACAGTCCACAGGTCTACAGGTTTTTAATAAACAAAAACTTATGATTTATTTAGAAATAAGTATAAGAAAGAAAATTATAATTCAATAGATATCGCCGCAATATGTCATATATTAATGATATAAACACATATTAATGATACAACAGTCGTATCAGATCGTATGCAAATTCAAATAATATAATGATACAGGGTGTTTATCATTGGCGAGGGCAGTCGGTGCGTACCACCTCTGACCTCCTGCACGTACCGTCGGCACGAGTTGGGCATTAGCTGATAGCTCTGCCCTTAAGTGTCAACACGTCATCGTGCGAGTTTTTACTGACAATAAATAGAATATAGAGGGCGCTGCAATCGCCTTTCAGACTTACGTATACGAAATTAGTTATTTTCTCTACTACAGGTAGTTATATATTTCTGGTTAGGTGGTAATACTTTGTTTCAATCAAAGAAATGTACCTTCTCTCGCAATTAAACGATTCCTTGTGAAATATCAGTGAAATTATAGGAAGTTAATAATATATCACTTATAAAACGGCTTAACTCACGTGCAACTCGGTGTCAGTACCGACTAGTTTCGAGCCCATCGGGGGCT
>JAODUI010000005.1:6540119-6550665 GCA_027563995.1 Papilio gigon | reverse complement strand
ACACAAACTGTTAACATTTTTTAAATTTTGACTTTCATATTGATGTTGGTAAGCAACACATAATAACCAGCCAAATTAAAATTGTTCACGAGATCAGAAACTTTTTGGTTTTCTTTTAAATCATAACTTGCATATTTACAAGCCTAGAGTTACCATTTTTGGCAACTATAAGTATGATTTTTGGCTTTTAATATGTTTTTAAATGGATTTAATGTATAATTTGTTCAATAATATTATGTCCATCACTTTAGGTCACTATGTGTTGGTTATCTAGATTCAATATTATATGTTTTTGTTCAAAGTTAAATTTATTTGCACGCAAATTGAATTGAGCAATATAATTAATAGATATAGTTAAAAAAAAATGAACACATCTTAGTCAGTTCAAAGGAATATTAGCAAGTTACGTTGAAATTCAACTATTTTATATTTATAGTTTCAAGTAGACTGAGAGACGATAAAATTATTTTAAACCAGTGTTCTGACAACGGGAACACTACTTCTTCACATTATAGGTCACTTAATAACTTAAAAACTAATTTATACACATTTCTATAGTTTTTTTTTTGCACTGTTCAATAACCACTAGCACTTTATCTCTTAACAAAATCACAGATAACTTCGGCGTGTTCCTCACTGATACCAATACTAACTAATTGGTTCTTTGACACTAAATATAAAGATTCACCATCAATTTCATGTTCAAGTAACACTGACACTGTTTCTTCCCAGTCGTACTTCGTAAGATGTTCTGTTAGTTGTTTGACCTGTAAGGGAAATTCTGAATAAGTGACTTTGTAAGTTTGAAAAAACATTGAGGCCTCCATTGTCATTTTAACCAGAGACTGAAATAAGTCAGTTGTACTTTTTTTTATAAAAAAAAAAGTGCAAACAAGGTGCCATGTCACAGGAATCACTTTGATTTTACTGGCCATTACCACAAATGTAGTCAAATTAATAATAACCTAACCAACATTGGTACCTAAAATTTAACATATTTGTAAACAGTAAACATTATGTAAACTGCATATGTATTAGCATTACAAAAATGTGTACATAATACAAAAAGATACACACCGTCCAGCTTTTCACCGTCTCAGTTTTAAGTTTTGCAAATGGGTTATCTGAAAAGAAACACACATTATGAACTTCTTGTTGGTTTCAATTGAAATTTTAGAAAAACTAATACACGTTTATAGTAACAATAAAATAAAATATAGAACAAGATACTACATAGAGGGTTATTTGTAGAAAAATCAAAATATTTAAATTTACATTGTACAATAATAAAAAGATCTGAGTTGAATTTTGAGTTTATAAAATAAGTACATAATTCCAAATTAAATCAAACTTCTTAGTTCTTAATTTAATTTTGTTTTTATATATTTTTTTTTCCTTTATAATAGATACAACGATTTATTTAATGCAGGTAACACTGGAATATAAAGGTAAAGTGAATTAACACATTCAATGCCAACTTGCCAGCGCGTTCAAATACTAAAGTATCATGGCACTGAATGTGTTAAGAAAAAAATGTTACCTTGTTCACTAACGCAGTCTTTAACGTCTTTATCTTCTACCTTGGTCAGTCTTTTTTCTTCGCCATCATTTAAATTCAAATTTGATATATGAAAGATCTTTGTGCTGTTTTCAGGTTTAATTTCTTTGGAATCATTCTGTACTTCAAGGAGAGTATTTGGTGGCAGCGTCTTCTCTTTTAATGGTCTACGTATCTGTGAAAGATTGAATTAATTTGAATGTATTTATAAAACCACGTGACATGTACACACATGTATTCATAAAGCCGGTATTGTAGTGAGTGTCAACACCTAAAACACTAACAAACACCTAACCTTACTTCTTTAATAATGAGTATATCTACAGTGAACATGTTTTTATGATGGTTTTATATACGTAGTTATTTTACCATAATTTAGCAAGAGAAATAATCAAGGTTATCCAGGACACATTAATGTAAAATAATAAATACTTTTTAGTATTGTTTTATAAGATTCGATGAACTTGTTTAGTGGTCCCTTAAAGGTAATAAAAATATTAAAAAGATACACTTACTGGGAAAGCGATATTTGACTCCTGTATAACATAGCCATCGAGCACGTGTGTCAGTACGAATCCGTTTTTATCACTAGATTTACTATTGCCCAGTACATTGATTTCTCTAATGTTTGCTTTTAATAAGTCATTAGGATCTTTGTTGGTCTCTTCCACCTTGGATGGAGGAACCACTGGTACGGTGACTACATTCTTTGTTTCTATAATGTTTTCCACCTCTTTTTTGACTAATTCTTTTGCAATCACTTCTTTTTTCATTAAATCCTTTTTCTCTTCCTCCTTTTTGACTAAAACTTTTTTATTCTCTTCTTCTTTTTTGTTTTCTTCATTTTTGCTCAGTTCTTTTCTTATTTCCTCATTCTTTATTAAATCCTTTTTGATATCATCTTCCTTTTTAATTATTTCCATTTTATTTTCCTCCTCCGTTTTGACTATTTCGTTTTTACTATCATCCGCTGGTTTAGCTGGTTCCTTTTCGAGTTCTTTCTTAAGTATTGATTCCGGTTTTACATCATTAATATTAGTTTCAACTTTAATAACATTTGTACTTAGAATTTCTTGTTTATCAGCTAGCACTCTATTCCTAGCTTGAGTGTATACTGTATTTCTTAATAATTTCTCTGTTTCGCTTGCAGATGGCGTTTCTTTGATAATTTGAATTTCCACTCTTTGTTGTAAATCTCTTACAGGTTCCTCGCCACGTATGACAGGTTGTCTGGTTATATTTGGTGGCATTTTATGTGTTTTTTGCATAGGTATAGTATTTACACCGATACTAGTGACGGTGCTCGTTTGCACGGAGGAGACGACGGCTACAGGGTAGCTCTTTTGTGGTACGTTACCAATCATTAGTTTCTTTTGTACGTCATCAGGCGATTCACTCTTTCTTTTTCTATTGAACATACTTTGTTCTGTGTTGGCATAACTCGATGTCATCAGATAAGTTAGTGGGTTCGCATTGTAAGGTAAGGATTGCTGCATCTTGGGTGGTCCTTTAATTTGTGTGTGGTTATTTGAAGGTATGATATTGGGTGCTATAGGTCTCTGTTGAGGTCTGGGTTGGATAGGTCTGTAGCTGTACGAAGGTATATTTTTAGGTGTTGTATTAACTAATGTGTTCACTGTGATGTTACCTTTAGGTGATACTGCGGCGATCTTTTTGACTATTCGTTCGTGAGTTGAATTTGATATTGTGCTAGTTGGAGGTATTGTTGGTTTGTTGGCGGCCAACGTTTGCATTGGTCGTATTTGTGTAATTTGATCGTGCGTGTCGTTTGGTCTTTGGTGTGGTTGCGTCGGCTGGATGGGGACCATCGTTATAGACTGTGGCAACGACGTGTGTATCAGATTACTGTCGTGCTGGAACGTTTGCTGCGCCACTGGCCTGGGTTGTTGCATTTCAATACTCCTTTGAATGTTCATTACGTTAGTTGCAGTCGCGGCCGGTCTAGGTGGCGTTTGTGCGCTTTGTAAAATTTGTTTGTTGTTCACATTTGTAGGAATGAAATTAATTTGGCTTTGGGTGATTTGATTTTGCATGTAGTTTGCAGGGATCACTCCGAAGTTGGCCGCGACAGTGCCTTGTGTAGGCTCGCTCGGTGCAACTGTATTGTAAGGACCCGCGGAAGGCTGTAGAGGCTGTGTGTTTCGCTGCAGCATGTTTGTCATTTGTACATTTGTCGTGCGGACTTCCTTGTGTTGCGCTTGTGATATTATCTGTTGCGGTATCATTTGCTGTAAGTTGTTGTAGTTCTGATGTATGTATATCGGATTCTGC
The DNA here is from genome assembly GCA_027563995.1 of Papilio gigon. NCBI lineage: Eukaryota > Metazoa > Arthropoda > Insecta > Lepidoptera > Papilionidae > Papilio > Papilio gigon. The sequence continues at coordinate 6,546,815 of JAODUI010000005.1, read as the reverse complement.
GCCGGCTGCTGCTGGATCTGTGGCATGAAGTTGTTCGGCGCCATCTGTTGGACGTACATCACGTTGTTCTGTGGTCTGTTCTGTATCCATGGTGGGGGGTTGTGTGGGTTTATGAATATCGTTTGGTTAGGTTGTATTTGTTCACCTGGAAAAGAAATTAAAAAAAAAATAGTGAACAATACATATCAATACACAATATATAAAAAAGTGGCTAAAAGTTTTTTGAAGAGACACTTACCAGGTTGAACCAAGATTTGCGTTTCGTAAACCAATCTGACTGGGCAGAGGAGCATCTGCTGACCCGCCCCCTGCTGCCCGCTGGAATAATTAAAATGACTTGTTACTTTGATTAAAAAAAACACACACAAATTTAGGCCTATCGCCGCTTGCTGCGTTTGATAGGCCAATTTCAGGTAAGAAAGAAAAAAAATCTTGGTAAGAGGTAAAAAGTAATTTTTACACGCAGTTCCCGTAGTTTCCTATATTTTATGTTTTACGCTTTAAAAATTCCGTCTAATTGTAATTCCATCGAAATTCATATGTATATGTCAGTTTATAATATCTCGATTACGTCCAAACGGCATATAATAAGAAACTATTCTCACCTCTGTTGGTCTTGATAAATTGGTTGCTGCATCTGTAATTAAAAAAAAATAAGTAACGTCAGTTTTTTTTTTAATTAACATAACCTTCGTATTTCTACTGCCGATACACTTATTGTCAATACTTATTTTAATAAGTGTTATCAACAGTGAAATTTCTTAATCGTAATTTTAAAAGGAAATCCTAATAATATTCATACTAGTAGGTGATCGACTTCTGATGATGATCAGGTAAATAGGTCCAATAGCCTGTTCTGTACCGTCGATGTAATCAATGAACCATCATAAAGTAATACCCAGGGAAAGAACACATTACTGGATTTCAACATGGCAAGAGAACGTAAGAAAAACAAAAGACTAACGAGACCATCATCATCAGTTTTTATCCACTGACGTAGACCTTCAACACTCGGTGATACGAGATAAATCGAAGTAAACATCAATACGGATTAAACTTATTCAAAATTAGACCTAACTGCATTACACTAACTATCATTTTCATTTCATCATCGGGAACATGACCGGAGTGAGCAACGGACCAAAATGTTGCGTCTGCGGCGATAATGTCGACAAACAAGTGTTCGTATGAACCAATGCCAAGGTTCATTGTCCCGATCCGGGCATAGCGAAATGACGCAAAGATTTTATAAGACGACTAATGAAATTCATTTTACTATGTAGATCAGTGGTCGTCAAACGGCGGCCCGCGAATATTTCGTCTTAATACACGTAGAAATGTGTTCATAGAATCTATTCTCATCTGACTTAAATATTTGTGTGATCCAAAAATATACTCTTTGTATTACACATATTTTTCACATAAAAAAAAAACCTTTATTAGAAACCACGATTATATTCAAATAACGTGAAAAAGACGATTTTCAATAGCTTTAAAATCAGTAGTTCTAAAAAAACTTACATCCACGCGGGAAACGTGTTATAAGACCTATAAAAAAAATTAATTGGATTGTTTGTTTCAACTACTTAGTGCACGAATATGCAGCCCGCAGTAATACCTCACATTGTCCTATTTGGTCTGTGGATAGAAAAATGTGACGACCCCTGATTTAGATATTTCCAGTGAAAACCGACTTTAAAGACCTAATCATTTTTCAATTAGGATTTTCAGCACGATAAAATTTGTCCACAGGAGTCCTGTACGCGGGTATGATGATCACCAAGTCGGGTCCCATGACCTTGGAGTTCAACTGCAGGTTCGGAGATCCCGAGACCCAGGTCCTGATGATGCTGCTCGAAACTGACCTTTACACTATCATGAAGGTACAGTATGTCAAATATCTTGACGTGCCGGTTCTTCGTACGACCAGTTGAACACAATGTTAAGTATAGCGGGATGAATAGGGATTTTGTGGAGGGCACTGCGTAACGCGCTAATGACCTCGGGATGCCAATATATTTAAAAACACTTTTTATTAAGTTGATATTTTATGACTGTCAATTTCTATTATCAAAACATATGGTATTCCCACTTTGAAAAGAAACTTGATATGTACGGGTGTTTCGACAGTGGAAATCAACCTTAAGCTATACAAAAAAAGATACAATGTTTATGTGAATTTCTTCATAGGCGTGTGTTAACGGCAATTTGAAACAACACCAAGTGACTTGGAACACGAAGATGAGCGCGGTGGGAGTTGTGATCGCTTCCAAAGGATATCCCGAGACTTCTACCAAAGGCTGCGTTATCAGCGGTGAGTGTATTGTAAATCTTCTGATCTGGTGACTGCTCCAAGAAGAAATTAAAACACGAACATTTTACGGATGACAGCATATGCTGAGGTATTTTAAGGAGACAGTCTAAGTTTTCATTTTTGTAGCATTTTCAATGTTGTAATAATTTTGATATACTATTATGACTATCATTATTATCGATGGGGGACACCTACGTTCAGCAGTGGACTATATTAGGCTGATAATGTTGATGTAAGCAAAGGGTATTACGGTGAATGTGTTATTTAATTGTTAATAAGATCGCTTTTCCACTAGCGCAAGTCAAGCAACTCAGCTACGCGAATGTCATTTCTATGAGCAATAGATTTACACTATCCTGGCCTTGATTGTAACGTTAGGGATAAGGGTTTAAGGTGCAGTGACGTCACACTATGTTGAACTGTATTCCAGGGTTGTCGCAAGTATCCTCGCAGCCGGGGCTAGCGGTGTTCCACAGCGGCGTGGCGCGCGGTGCCAACGGTTCCCTGGTGACATGGGGCGGGCGCGTGCTGCTGGTGGGTGCGCGCGCGCCGGCGCTGCGAGCGGCTGCAGCGGCTGCCACTGCGGCGGCCGCGGCCATAGACTTCCCCGGCGCGCACTACCGGAAAGACATCGCACATCGCGCCTTCTCCAAGTAAGTGGTAGACAGTCAAATGTTTAAATGCTGCCTGGATAATTTGCTTTGATATTTCGCTATATTTTTGCCACAGCTTTCGCTATTTCCTTTTCTATATGCTAGCAGTTTGTTCAACGGTTTGTTCGCTAATAGCTTAAAGGTTAATGGTCCGGATATCCTATCGCGGAGTCGAGCGTTCGTATTTCACACATCGGTCTATTGTAAATCACATCCTAGCTAAAGCCTAGAGCTTAGTTGGAGTATAAGAAATATTAGTAAATTAACAGAAATAATTGAATAAGAGAAGAATGAATAAAAAAATTGTACATATTTATTAAGCTATTTCGCGAACAACGGGTTTGTCAAGAGTTTCTGCATCTTTAATATTTACTTCTTTTTGTATTTCTTCTTCTTTTTCATTCTTCCTCTCTACTTTTGTCTTTAATTATCCTTGAGGTGGTAGCGTCGTGTTTGATTGTTGTGTCGATTTGTTTCAGTGTGACTTCACTCGACCAGTGAACGTGTCGAACACATTTCTTTGTTCATTCCAAGAATTATCTTTTTTTTTCTTTCCAAATAAAATATTTGGTTTATTCCTCTTTTGTTTTTATACCCCCGTTCCTTTGTTATGACTTGTTCGTTTAACTTTTTTTTTTGCAAGAGTGCAAGTGCCCCGAACTACCGGTAACATTAGAATTGGGTTAATATATAATTTAGTACATAGCGATATGGGCTTTGTCACACAGACCTGGTCGGTGGCTTCCAAGTCGTGGTATATAGATAAAAAGGCATGTGTTCGATCCTTATTCAAACATATATGAACATGTTAACATATAGTTTTAAATGACATATAACATGCGTCGTGAAGTCAATGGAATAATGCCAGAACTTTCAAAATTCTAAATATTTTCATAATAGTAACAAAATAGACTTTAATCGCCGTTACACAGAGATGAATAGAGCCTAGTAATAGCCTAATATTTTATACCAGATTTGCCCATGATAGAAGTTTCCAGACCTGACGTCCACTAGATCATCCCAACACAACCTAGACTAGTCTAAGTATTTTTTTATGGGACGTATACATAAGCGTATATTACATTGTTCTTAACAGACTGAACGGATTGTCTTACTTGGAGAGCGGCGTAGACATAGACGCGGCGGCGACACTGGTCCGCCAGATCGAGCCGCTGGCGACGGCGACGCACCGGCGCGGCGTGCTCGGCCGCCTCGGCTGCTACAGCGGCCTCTTCCAGCTGTCCGCCATGGACCCGCGCCTCAAGGACCCCGTGCTCGTGCAGGGCACTGACGGCGTCGGCACCAAGTTGAAGGTTTGTATGAAATACCAATACGACTCAGGGTTCTTCAAGAAGCGAGCGTCTGTCTCAGAGACCGGCAACGCATCTGTGGTTCTTCTAGTATTGCACATGTTTATAGGCCTTGCTGATAACCCTAGTGATCCAGCCGCTCGTTTGCCCCCTTCTCTTATAAAAAATATCATTAAAAGCTACCGATGATATCTTTCAGACTTTGATTTGTCTAAGTTCTACAATTATCAATAGACCTCTTTTCCACTAAGCTACTAGTCGAATACAAAAATTACAATCGTGCGCCAGTCGCTCAAGTGAAATAAGTCTTTTCATCATCATCAGCCTTTGTCTGCCCAATGCTGGACATGGGCATTCACCAATGTTATCCACAGTAAGTCTTCTGTTTATATCATTTTTTTAAATATTCACACATCTGTCTCCAGGTTGCGCAAACAATGAAAAAGTTTGATACACTAGGTCAGGATCTAGTGGCGATGTGTGTGAACGACATATTGTGCGCGGGCGCAGAGCCATTCGCCTTCCTCGACTATATGGCGTGCGGCAGGCTGCAGGTCGACGTCGCTACCACCATTGTGAAGGGCATCGCGGATGCCTGTATCTTGTCGGGGTGCGCGTTGTTAGGTTAGTGACGTCACAAATCTATGTTTTAGGTTAGACGCGGACATGTGTGATGAAATAATCCTATAATAATAGTACTTACAACTAGTAGAAAAGTTGACATAAAATTATGTAAATTGTAGTAAAAAATATTTTGACTAAAATTGTTATTCTAAGCGATATTCACCTATAATAGCTTACTGATTTTATTATAGAGTATTAATAGTTCTTTTTTTTTTTATAAAAAAAAAGAAAAACTGCTCAACGCAAAAAGAGTACGGACCGCGAGTCTGTAGATTTCGAAAAAGAAAAAAATAGTATTAATAGGAGATTCAATGGTAAACTATGTCACCAGGCGGTGAGACAGCCGAGATGCCGAGCATGTACGAGGTGGGCAAGTACGACCTGGCGGGCTTCGCGGTGGGCGTGGTGGACGCGAGCCGGCAGCTGCCGCGCGCGCACGCGCTGCGGCCCGGCGACGTCGTGCTCGGCCTGCCCTCCACCGGCCCGCACAGCAACGGCTACAGCCTCGTGCACAGGATCGTCAGCGACTCTAGACACAGGTACACATTACATTGAATCTAACAATCTATCCTTAACCGGAGATAGAATTTAAACCAAGATTCATTCAATGACTTACATACACGATGGACATGACATACGTGACTAGCATGACATACATGATGAACAAACAAAAATGGATCGATCAGGACCCAACCTTAGATCAGTGAAATTTAAAGTAGACTTACAACGCAATCTTGGCTAAGGATATCGATTATTGGGTTCGATACCTCCAGATACAATCGTCCACAAGAGTAGCTTTTGCAATTTTGTAATATTTACTTACCTTATTTCAATTCTCAGTTACCACGACAAGGCCCCATTCTCGACCGCGAACAAGACGTTCGGAGAAGAACTACTGGAACCCACAGCTATCTACGTGAAGACGCTGCTGCCGGCCATCAAGCGCGGCCTTATCAAGGGCCTAGCGCACATCACCGGCGGCGGCCTGCTCGAGAACATCCCGCGGATACTGCCACCTGAAGTTAAAGTTAAATTAGACGCTACCAAGTTTAGAATAAAACCGGTTTTCGGTTGGCTTCAAGCTAAAGGTTAATAATATTAAGATTGGCATACTTAGAATATAGTTTAGTTCCAAAAAATGTGTCGTAACGTACAACATTAGCTGTTCTTTGCGACTTCAGCTATAATGAATTCTAAAAGACCAAAATCTTTGCTGCTATGTCTTGTGATCTTTGTCCCTATCACGCATAAAAGTTTTTTTTTTCAATTTAGTCGCCCCCTAAGTTTAATAGCTTTTAATAAAGTAAAACTTCGACGTGTACAACTTTTTTCGACAAAAACCTTTAAATAAATTACAATCTGTCCAGTGACTGTAGGCCACGTAATTTGACTTTTTTAATCTCTGTCCACCATCGTTTGTTATGGTAATTCATTGTGCACGACAGGCATGGTGTCGGACTTCGAGATGCTGCGCACGTTCAACTGCGGCGTGGGTATGGTGGTGATCGTGGATGCGGGGCAAGTGGACGAGTTGCTGGCCCTGGTAGAGGACCCCATAGATGTCATCGGTGTGGTAGAAGCCATGGGCAAAGAAGGTAATTTATTGAATGACATCATCGCTATCGATGGGCCTACGCTCAGCAGTGGACGACCTAGGGTTGATGATGACGATGATGAATACTTTAGGCATGGATGGTCGAGGCTATTTTTACTCAAATGATATACTACTTATAAAACGGCTTAACTCACGTGTAACTCGGTGTCAGTACCGACTAGTTTCGAGCCCATCGGGGGC
>JAODUI010000005.1:6478041-6492746 GCA_027563995.1 Papilio gigon | reverse complement strand
ACGGGGGAGATGCGTAAATGCATTTCCGAACGTTAAAAAAAAAATAAAAGGTACACTTATATAGAAAATGGTTTTGAAAGGTACGCAGTTATGTTGTGGTTGCATGTGAAGGTTACATATAGAACCTTGTTTATTCTAAATACGTTAAAAGAATCCATATAACATTACATTATTATATATTATAATTTTACGCAGCTCGTTCGTAAATCGGATTATCAGTAAATAACAAAGGTCTGAGCTGTGCAAATCTTATTCAGCGAAACTAAGCGGTTATTTATTGTTTTCTATTAACTTGTCAATACTATGTATACGTAACCCGTTTAACTAAATACAATTAATGACAATTAAACATCTATTGCGTAGTTGTTGAACAGAGCATCATCTATATGTCCAGGTTCGATCCCCGCCCTTGTTCCTTATCTAATGTTCTCACTGTGTAGGAAAACATCGTGATGTAACGTGCAAAGTTCTGAGATGAAATTTAAAGATATGTGTGAAGTCAACTCGCACTAAGCCAGCGTAGTTGACCGAATCACCCTTAACTTGGGTCAGTTACTGAGGACATATGAGCTGATGATATCCATTACGAATAAAACATGTACTAAAATATTTTATCATTCCTCTATTGAAATAAGAGATGGCGACACTGGTGAGCAATGATTTAAATTGGTTTACTTAACCATGTTCGGAGAAGTTACCGCTTCCAGCCATATCTACAAGATCAATGTAACGAGATGTATATCCATACATACAAATAGCATTAATGGCATTGTTTGCGAGCATTAAGCTCGCGTTACCGGAAACGGAAACTGTTTGTAATGCAGATGCCTTATCTGAGCCTGCGGCATTTTGTGAGCTGAGCCGGCTGCGGTGCGCGCCAAGAGCGGTAGCGGACGAAGACAACTGTCAAGTGATAGCGGATAACTGAACGACGGATTAAATATGAAAATGTTAACGAAGGAGACCGAGATCGTTATTGAACGAAAATGTGATTAGATCGATTGACTTTAGTACGATTACTGAATGTTCTGTCTGAATGACAGAAGGGTTTCTGCGTCAGATTTTTCGTTTTCAAAGAGTAAGGTCAATTATTCAGAATTCAGAATGAATGATTAGGGTTCAACCCAATGGGGTTTTTGACACACTATTACTGTTTCTATTCGATGCCAGACGTCATTTGTTTACAAGTTTGAAGATAAGCCAGTGTTCTATTTATTTTCATTGTTCTATTTAAATGTCGTAAATATTATAATTGAAAATTTTTAAATTGAATTTTACTCGTACACTCTAGATCCCAGTTCAATTAACCCAGTTGTGAGGATAGCGCGGGAACTGATCCCCAGTCTGTCGGCAAAGCCGCGGCATTACCACACTTTGATCCCTATCGGGAGCGGTTAGATCCCGCGTCGGCCGCTCCCGCGGGATCGATAGCCGGGATCCCGGATTGAAGGGTTCAGTTATTCAGTGAATTGGATACATTTGTTATTTGAATGGATTTTGGTTTTTGGACAGTTATAATGGATTTAGTCAACCACTCACCCAGTGGGGGAGGACTTCACGCATATCTTTGCATTTCTTCGTTGATGCAGGTCACGATGTTTTCCCACACCATGAGAACGTCGGATATGTTTATATCGATTGAACCTCAATACCTTCTTGTTTATGTGCTCACTATCTCCGCACACGTCCATACCAAGATAACCTTTTGCTTCTTAATCTTTCTATAATCTTCTATATATGTTTCTATCTACCTCGAGATTAATTTTAAAGCGCCAATAGCTTAATGATTATGGTTACGGACTACCTATCTGACGGTCGTGTGTCCGAATGCCTCTAACACGAGCTTTTACAAGCTTACCGAAAATATACTAATAATTACATTAAAAAAAAACTGAAAAGAAGTCTTAAGACAATCCAATCATATCACACTAATAAAGAATAAAACATAAATCTTCGTCTAGTCAGAGTGAAGTCGAAGCAGAACGTATTAACGTAATTAATTAACGTTTCTTACGTCGTAAATGAATAATAAATCGCAGCCTACATCCATCTTAATACAACTCTGTATTAATGGTAATTTAATAAAGAATAATGTTACAGTCGACTCGCAAATAAAAACGTTATCTTACTCGTTACTTAAATTAATATTAATCTAACAATATACTTCAGAGCTTTATATTTATAAAGCTATAGCAAATTGTGTTCTATATTTTTTTATTTAATATAAAAAAAATATAGAGCACAATTTGAGTGATAACGAACATCCAATATTTGTAATATTTCGTTTTCAAAATGCAAATCTTCGAAAGGATTGCTAATGACGGGACTTTTACTGAAAAATAACTTATGCATGCCAATGTAATAACTAATGTTTATTATTTTTTAATTACAGCCGAAGGCAACATCGTCACTTTACATCCACACAGTGGGTCTCGGAACCTAGCATATTAGGGGTGTGAACGTCATATGCGTTTTTTTTGTATTAAAAAAAAACATTTAGTAGATTTTTGTTATTTTACTAACAATTTTCGTAACCATTCCAAATGAGCTTGAACAGCTTGTGAATGGTGGGCTTGGAACGACAGTAGTCGAATGACTTTGAACCAACGACTTCTGGATCTGTTGTCCGTTAACAATTAAGCTATTGGCGCTTTGAATCGCTTGTATCACTTTGAGTACTATAATGTTAGATGAACCTTCACCCGCCGTGTCTGATGTTTAGTGTTAATTGCATTTACCATTGCTATTGTTTTATTAGACACGTTTTCTAAAAGTAATTAACTTTAAATAATTAAATAAGCCAGTTGATATCCATTAGTGTCCGTTTTAATGGACTTAACAATAAACGTGAATTAAGTGCAATAAAACAAAAGTCATTTACTAGTAACCCGAGAAGCAGTGGGGTAGACAGTAATAATGTTTTTTTTTTTACTAATTAGTTTTATTTGTTTCTTTTGGGTTAATGTTTTAAATAAAGAATGAATGATTGTTTTAAAAAACGTTCTACAAACTTCAGATGTGAAATACTGTTGCGGTATATAGTGAAATTCAATGGAAATATGATATTATATTAACACGTGTCACTGACGTCATATACTGTGTAATGATTTTAGAACCTGTTAGTATTTAGATTGGACGAACATGGCCGTTTTAATAAGTCTGTAATTAAAGATTTATAAAGGTAAAATCAAACTATTAAAGCTTTCGTTAGTGAAATGTCTCAACATTTCACTATACTACTTATAAAACGACTCAACTTACGTGCTCAAACACCGATTTACGGTGTCGGTACCGACTAGTTTCGAGACCATCGGGGCTTTTCTTCGGGGTGAGTGGGATTGGTACTATAGCGCATTCGTGGCCCGACGCTCACTAACTAGTCGGTACCGACACCGATTTACACGTGTTACACGTAGTTGTAATTTTTCACAACTACAGTCATTCCACACTGTATAGAAGTGTTTTTATTAAAGTTATCTATCATTATACTACTTATAAAACGGCTCAACTCACGTGCAACTCGGTGTCAGTACCGACTAGTTTCGAGCCCATCGGAGGCACATCTTCAGGGTGAGTGGGAACAGTACTATCGCGCGTTCGCAGCCCGTCGCTCACTGAAATGTCTCACGAAAGTTTTAATAGTTTAATTATCTATCAATAATATTTTTAATTCTTACGCAATGTTTATTACCGTTTATATCACATCACCAAATATAGGTTTAAATTTCTTACGAGTGATATATTGTAAATGAATGTTTAGTCAATATAAAAACGTGTTTAGTTGGAGCAATTTAAGTCGCACATTGAAAGCTCGGGGGCGCAGTTCTCGTGGCGACTTACATATTTATGTTGCAAGTTAGTCCCCCCGCAGCCCCGCGCGCCCCGGCAACGCCCTCACGTAGGTTCAACGTAACTCGCCAAGGCTGTTGCTACGCCGGCGCGGGCGCAGAACGCAAACTGCATACCCACAGTAATAGCAGTTAAATGCCGGTATTAAGTGGCCTTTGACCGCAAATTTGTGACTGTAATGACTTTTAAAGCTTTTGCTTTTGTTTTATAAGGTTGTATGCTACTTGACACGTTGTTATAAGGGGCCGTTCAAGTATTACGTAAGCAAATTGATTACAATTATTTTCCCCCCCCCCCCCTTCCCTCTTACCTCCCTCTTGTCAGCAAACGTAAGTTAAGCTCTGACCCCTCCTTTCATGCTGACGTAAACATTGGTACATCAATTCTTCTATTAAAGTATTCTATATTTTTTTGTGATTCATGAGTAGCAGTTATAATTCTTTTTCGATAGTTTTCAAGCATAGACAATGTATAGGTTGCCAATTTGTGTAAAAAGGGAATAACTACTGCTGACGTAATCACCATCTAGACCCCCCATGTCATCAAAAATAAGCAAAGCAAAGACTGTTCCAACCCCTATATTGCTTACGTAATACTTGAACCGCCCCAGGGGAAAAAAATGGTCAGAGAATGAAGACTTATCTACCTAAAAATTGTAAACATGTCATATGTCTTTATAGGAATCGCAGCGTGGAAAAGGATGGGTTACTGCAGAGCTTGGAGATGACCCTGAACTGCTATAATATTTGAAAAGAGGTATACATAAAATTAATGCCTCAGTCCGCGCCAGGTGAGCACATTTCGTCTGCACTCTTTTTGTTTCCACTGCGCTTATTACGAACCGTTATAAATGTACTTAACTCGGTAAGTATTGTGCTCATTCAAGGGATTCTCACCTTTGTATCAACTGTGTAATAAGTGTCCGTTTCGATTGAATAGAGAATCGTGACTGATGTATTTTTATTTAGAAGCCTCTCTCGTTCTTATAAAAGAAATACCTTTCATTATCTCAATGCAATCTCTAGATGTAGGATAAGCCAAACGCATACCTACGGACAGCTGATTACTATGTACAGATACTAACGTCCTGTCAGATAGTAGCACTCAGAGTCATGTGACTGAACTAAAACATTTAATTAGTGTAAAGTTCTAACACTAAATATACACCAAAAAGGTGTCCCTTGGTAACTGGTAAGTATTTTTTTCTAGTGTAAGGTAATAAAGGAGTAAACGGCCTTTGGAATTTGCCGAAATAATGAAATACGTGCGCGTGTTGGCGATATAGGAAACACGTGCCTTAAGTTAGAGTCAGTGAGGCGACTTCCGATAATAAAGGCAACATTACTATATTTAAAACAATTGAATCGCGCATTTTGAGTACTCAGTTCTAGCATATAGCACTCAGAGTATTCTGAGTGCAGACATCTACTTACTTATAGTTTAAGTGCCTATTCGATATTTAAGATGGGCAAGTGTGTGTATAAAGTTATTACAAACCGAAACCTTCAAGTTTCTATTGCGGAAAACCAAACATATTTCATCTTAGGGCTAATTTAATAGGAGCATCTCTATCTCAAACGCCAGCAACGCGTCTGTTGTTCCTCTAGTATTGAGGATGTCTGGGTGTCGTAATCTCAATGCTCGTTCTTTTATAAAAAGTACATGTTTGTGGTAGTGAAAACGGCCTGTAAGTGAATTCAAAGAACTAGTTGTTGCTGCATCTGGCAATCAAAGGGCTTGCTTATAACAAAACGCAAACGCTAAAGTTCATTGTACTGTGACATTTGGTGTCGCGACCTCAGCTATTACGAAATGCCTCAGGCAGTGGCGCAGTCACTCACCCCACGTCACTTACCGATAGGGCTGTCGACTGAAAAATGACGAGCTAATTAACCAATAGTTACGGACAACTTATCATAGGTTCGAATTCCATCATTCGTACAACACGTTAACACAACTTAACCTTCGAAATGTTACATATTAGTAAACTAATTCAAATGTGTTTGATTGTTTACATTTAAAAAGATGAACTTAACAACGAAATGAACACCCAAAATCTAACGGAATACGACCAGCAACTCGTCAGTGCCTACACAAAGTAACATTCAAAAATGTATTGACTTGAATAATCATTGTCATGCCACGTATTTACATCTGTACATTTTGACACGCTGTCGATTTACATCTCTACGAAAAGCTCTGGCCTCCTTGACGCGACGAATTAAACGATATTAACCCTTCCTCCGTACACATTAAAGATTGAATTCGGTTAAATATAAAGAGAATTGTCAAAATGTTTCAAATTCAGTAACAAGTACTTGACATATATATTATTCATACTGTTATAAATTTTTACTTAGTTTTAAAATTATTTAGAAGAATAGATTATTTAAAAACTTGACAAAAACCTTAATGACTTTTTTAACACTATGAATTAAGAAATGGATGTCAAATCCGTCATCAGTTTATACAGTTTGCAAAGAAAGAATTCGGGTGCAAACTACGAAGTTCGCAACCCTAATCCCCGGAGGTCAAATAGCGATGTCGCGTGCTATCCTACATTACCTAGATCCATAATTGTATGCACTAAAATTAACTGAATTTCATATTATGGATGTTAAGGTTTACGTTATGAAAATTGACATGAAATTAATTCATTGCAAACATAAAAAAAATAATGTGTGAAATATGAACCACCAATAGCCTAATGGTTATGGGTACGGACTACCGATCCAGCGGTCGTGGGTTCGAATCCCACTATTCGACTATTTTCGTGAACCATATCTTAACACAAGCTTTTTCAAGCTAACCTAGAATAGTTACAAGAAATATTAGTAAATTAACAAAAACCTACTAGTATTTTATATAAATAAAAAAAAAGTAATTTTTCGTGTTTGTTTTTTTATTAAAACATTAACAGATTTTTGTTAATTTACTATTTTTTTTTACACTCCAACTGAGGTCTTAGGCTTGTGCTTGGAAATAATCCACAACGATAGACGAATGGTGGAATTCTAATACTCGACCACCTGATCAGAAATCAGTACCTTACCCATTACGCTATTGACGAATTACAGAACGTATTTTGGAATAGAGAATAGTCTATTTAAACAGTAATATATTATGTATTGATTACAAATTGTAAATAATGAAGCTATGTACAATCATGCAACGTCGGAGATCATTTAGCGTTGACTGCAATCTTCCGGCGAGGCACACCTGCCTTGTATACTAAGTACATTCAAACCTTCTAAGAATTGTAAAGCTTTAACAGACGCCGATACAAACATACGTCTATAGATATACGATCTATAGCTGGTGTATTTTAAATAATTTTTACGTGTAACGAGTCGGTTATCAAAATTTCATCTTGTATTGTATATTATGTGGTGAATAGTTTTTTTTATACGAGAAGGGGGCGAACGAGCGGCGGGATCTCTGGAGCGTTCATCGACGCCCATGCACATCTGCAATACCAGAGGAACCACAGATGCGTTGCCGGCCTTTGAGAGAGAGGTATGCTAGATTCTTGAAGGATCCTAAGTCGTATTGGTTTGGAATTACCGCTGAGGACAGACCAATCCACAATGCAGCGGTGCGCGGCAGGAAGTTGCGTGAAAACCGAACTGTTGTGGAATGCCAGCCATCAAGATGGTGTGATGTTGGCTTGTGTGTGTTCAGATATGAGCTGATAGAGATGTATGGTAGATTACATACTATGCCAACACTATGTAAGGAAAAGAGCAGGTTGATGATGATTGTAAATGATAACATTCATCATCATCATCATCAGCCCTTGTCTGGCCACTGCTGGATGCCTTTCCCAATGTCCACAGTCCTCCGTAATAACATTGAGACTAAGAAATTCACTTTAACAAAAGGTCTCCCGCGGCCTTTTTTTCAATTTAAAGGTCATTACAAGTGACCTATAACAGAGTGAACATTAGAAGTAATATTAAAGAGCAATTTATTTAAATATACAACATCGTGGGCAATAAAGAAACAATTGTAGAAGCTAAAGTGTACTAAAGCGGGCGTAAAATCAATTTATGTTAATTTGTGTAGAGCGTTACGGTCCATTATTGAATACAGATACCGCCTTCATAGCACTAGCTAGCTAGCACTCTGATCATGGATAAAAACTGGCCAATGAAGGACGTGTTCGGCGTTTGACTTGGCACGTTATGCAGCACAGTATTCTTATTCCTGACGTGCCAAATCAAACGTCAAGTAATACATTGGCATTGAAAGAACAATATCTTCTATAAATCTTCTCTTTGGCTTTTTGTCATGTGTCATTCGGAAGACGATAGAAATATGTTTCTATCTCCCTCATTTTATTTAAAAAAAAACATGAGATAACAATATGTACGCGACCGTTTAATCCTTCACAACTTCAACTATAATAGTGCGTGTCTAACAAACTTAAAAATCAGTTCAAATGACTTAACTTGAAAAATGTGTCGTTACAGAACGTTTTACGATCGTTTAGGTTGCACAAGATATTTATAGTAAAACACATAACCTTTTATTTAGTGGAGCAAATATAATGACAACCAATCAGCAGTCGAAGCGAATCCTTGTATTGGTTTCAAAGACCTCATTACCCAAAACATCGAAACAGGGACATACAACCGCAACCGTTCGCGGTGTTCCACTTAAAAATATCCGCAAACTCCACCGCTTCTCACAAATTAACGAATGAAGAGCACAAAAACTGCGATAATATTAAAAAGTAATTATTCTTCTAAATCGATCACTGACCATCTTTTTCCACACGAACATATTTAAAAACTGCATCCTATTGGCTATTGTGCCCGCGTCGTCGATGTGTATGAAATTTTCAAGTGACTAGCTTCGAAGGTAGAACACCGCGAACGGCCGCGGTGGTACGTGTTGCATTCATTTACATTTATATGTCCGACCTTGCGTCTTTATATAGAATTCACTATATTATGTATGATAAAAAAAATATATGTCGTATAAAGAAACTTGATGTCGATAGATCACTTTAATATGTAAAGTGAACCCAAGATCTACAATCTAGAACAGTGGTCGTCACACTTTTCTATCCAAGGGCAAAATAGGACAATGTGAGGTATCACCGCGGGCCGAACATTCGTGCACTGAGTAGTCAAAACAACCATTCTATTAATTTTTATGAGCTATTCCAGAACGTTTCCCTCGTAGATAGTTTTTATATTTTTTTTCTTACGAGTATGTATATAATACTATAGGAATATTAATGACTGACACAAATATTTATCTCGGACGAGAATTGATCCCACCGACACATTTCTAAGTCTATTAAGATATATTCGAAAAGTTCACGGGCTGAAGAAATATCGGAAGCGGGCCGCGGTTTGAAGACCATTGTTCTAGAACCTTGCACATTACCTCTTTATAATATAAACTTGGATGTTTTTTTAAAGGAAAACATAGACCTTGTTGGTTACAAAAATCCTAACCTCTTAGCTAAAACATCTTAAATTCACATTGCAGAGAATCTTGAATCAGTTTATAATATTGTTACCAGAATTATTTCAAGATGAGGGTCTTTTTCCTCTACAGATGTTTCTATAATAAAACCCCCACCAATATTTCTGATTCAATGAAGTGGAAACCATTAGTATTGTCAGTATCAATTCGATGTCCGTGTATTTCAAAGCGAAATAAACAAAGTTAAAGAACAAAGTACTCAATTTGTTAAAATTTCCAGCGACTAAATAGTATACAATTTTAGGTGTAGTAGAAATAAAACGTAGTTGAATTTAACTACTATAATTAGAGTGCTGACCGACGAGACTAGCGCGGTTCCATCTAGGGTTGTCACTATTACAATTACAGAAAAAAAAATACTAAATCCATCTAAAATAACTATTCCTCGGAAAAAACATTTCCAAAATTTCGCATTTCGTATTACGGTTTTTAGAAAATAATTTCTTTTGTTACAAAAAGAATTCTACAGGCATATTCTTAATAAAAACGATTTTTTTTCGTAAATATAAAACAGGAAATAAAGTCGATAAACTCTGCGAAAGACGCGAGCGAGGGTGAAGTGACATACATTATATAAAAATAATGCTCTCACTCAGAGTCACATAATGGTTACTTACTCCTTTAATGACCATTTAAAGGCTCTTTATGCCGCAGTTTTAATGAAATGTCCATTTGCATTTGTGCATAGATAAAAATGTGACTTTGTGTAAAGACCTTGTGAAATTAAGTTGTCTTAATACAATGCTTGGTGACAACCCTAGTGTCAGTGGTTTAGTTCGGCGGACAGGGCCGCGCGGTCTGCGGTCTCCTTTGTACACGCTCTGTCCGGACCAGAGCGCTCAGACCTAGGCCTAATGCTTTTACTTTGAATTTCCACGTATTTTGTTACGACTGAGTTCATTTTATCTAAACTTTTGTCGTTATTAAAAATATTTCACTCAATAGAAAAGAATTTAGTGAAGTTTGAGGACATTTCGAAATAAATAAAAATTACGTTGTAGCAATATGTCTTGGCTCGGTCGTTCAACGGCGGGGGCTCTGCCGTGCCCGTGTACTCAGTTATATAGTGAAAAGCATCAGTTTTCATACACATTACTTATTACCTAAGGATAGGCTATATGTCACTGTTAATGGCAGCAACGTATATACAATATATATGAGCTATTTAATATTATAAAAAAAGCATCGCGAGCTCGTTAATGTTTTAAATACAATTAACAACGAACGTGACGTCTATGTGGGTCTGAGTTCATTTTGAAATGAAATAAAAATAAAAATCTCTTTAAGTCTGGCATTAACATTACGAGGCTGCAGGATACGGTACATGCCATAGCTGGGATATCGCTCAGGATTATGTCATCTGCTGCCGTCCATTACGCGCCGTGCGGAGATTAATGCCAGTTATATACTTATATATGTACTATATTTTTATATGTACAGTTATATCCCTTCGCGGTGTTTCACTTTGAGAAAAATTGCCATCTTCCTTGCAACGAAACTCCGCCCCCTTTTTACAAATAACCAATCAGCTAGTACTGAGTTGTGCACCACTGATAGACTTCTTTTCGTACAGATAAAAGCTGCATTCTATTGATTACTGGTTCTACGTCGTCTTAATGCGGAACACCGCGAAAGGCTCTGATGGTACGTAAAAAGGATTTCAGGATAATGTTATTGAATTTTTTATGTCATCTAGAAATTTTAATTTTAGATTAAACGAGAGTCGCTATTCGATGACATAATATTTTTGTTAATTACGTGTGTTACTATACAGTGTGTGGAAGACAAGTGATCCATTATTCTATTATAGATGTTGTCAAATATCTTTACGGCTGGGAATTTCGCCGAAGTTACACACAATGTTAAGTGTAGCGGAGCGTAAAGGGATTCGGAGATCCACTGCGCAGTGGGCAGATGACCTTGTTCAGTCAATATATTTAAAAAGACTTAGTTATCATACTATATACCAAAATCACGTCGAACGGAACTCGGTTTACGTTCGGTCGTAAACCACCCGAACGTAAGTCGGGCCCTGAGTGACGTGGTGTTATGGAGACGAGCGGTCACGGCTGCGGTCGATGACCTCCCCCTCAACCCTCCGCCCCTACCGCGCCGCAACCCCGTCCGCTCCCAGTTCCCGAGTCCCGACGATTCATCGCACGAAGGCATCCTATAAAACATCACAAGCATATTGCACGGAATCTAAGAAACGCGTGAACTCTCCAATATACCGAGCGGTTTCCTCGAGCGAAATGTAAAAAAAAATCGTGTTTCCACGTCTGCCTACAATTTTCTTTCTCATTCCCTCTCTCTGTCCTTCTCTTTCACTCTTCGGTGCCGGGAGCTCGTTAAGTTAAATTAGTTTTCAACTTATTTTTTTCAAATATTTTCATTTCGCTATTAACTCGCTTTTACTAGACCCGAGTGCTATGGTTTTTCCCTCTGCACTTCATTTATAAAGACGTTTATTTGGAACACGGCGGCAGTATTCGTATGTTTCATTTCATATTAATATGAAATAACTCATAGTATATGTATGTTTTTAATGTAAATGCATTATTATAAAAACTCCTTGAAGTAAAGTAACAAAAATACTAATCGAAATCAAATTCAACTTACAAACTTTCGTTGTTTTTACTAATGTGTTCGTAAATTTGATTTTTACCACGATAAGCCGATTCGCAGAACCTCAGTAAGCTCGTGACCATGGTGTACGCTTGTGCCGAAATATCGGCAACACGAAAAACATAATCGTGGTGAGAATATCGATTCTTAAAAACAATACTACAACCGAGAATCATTTCGGAAACATGTTTTGCTATCAGTCATTCGTAACGTTACAGACACAGAGACGTGATCAGCTGAAAAAACAAAACACTGCGGACATAATCTTAAATTAATGTCATACAACAAACATGTTTCATACAACTTTGACGTCTAATGGAGAGTCGATTCTGGAAATGTCATTTTTTATTGTACATGACAACACTGAGGAAACCTGCCCATATAAAATGTATCAGAAGTTTTTTTTTGCCTCTTATACATAGTTTATTTATCTATGTATAAATCAAAGTCTACTCGGTAGTATTAAATGTAAATTTGTTAGTACAAGTCGATGTAACGTAAGGTTCAACCTCCCCGTGACCTTCACGCCTCAGTTCCTAGAGCTAAGTTAAACTGGGTTAATGTAATTATCAAATATTTGTTCACTACACCGTTACACGGCTTAAGGCGGGTAACCGTCGGTTTTTATTGCCTATCATTAATATTATAAACGTGAAGATTTGGATATTTTTTAAAAGATAACTCCAGAACGATTCGTGCTTAAGTTAAGCTGGGTTTCTAGCAGGTACCACAGTAACCTGATTATGTTTTTTTTTTATAAAAGATGCCAAATTAGCGGTGGGATCATGAAGTGATCATCGACGCCCAGAGGCGATACCAGAGGAATCACAGATACTGCGGGTATTTAAGAGGTATGCTTGCTTTTTGAAGAACAATCGTATTGGTATGGATTATAAGTATACTGGATGAGGGCGGCCGAGGACCGATCGTCGTGGCGATCTTTAGGGGAGGCCTACGCTCAGCAGTGGACGACGTGGGGCTGATATGATGATGATGATGATGATGATAAGTATACCCGATTGAATGCTATAAAGATAGAGTAATACCGAAGAAGTATGGATTGCGTGAAAGAGGATACGCGTAAGGTGTAAGTTCAAACATGACGGCTGATAGAGATGTATGTAGTACATACTGTGCCGACCCTCCGTTGGGAAAAGGGCATGTTGATGATGACAAGAAGTAGACCCAATTTTATTGAAACAGTAAACATATTTGCGGATATAGTGAAATGCATTCATCGATAATTAACTGCTGCAGTTCTTGTTTTCGGCGAGCAAAGAGAGATCGCGCAACTGCATTCATACCGCGAGGTCTGTACACGCGCGCATAGGATAATATTGCATGCCTTTTATAAAAGCAATTCTAAATATGAATAGAATATAGAAATTATTTTATTTATTACTAGACTTTAAATACAAAAAAATATTTTTCTACAAAGTAATTAAAACCGTAATAAATTGAACATTCTATTAATATTCTTTCAATTAAGCGCCAATAGTGTAATGGTTGAGGGTACGGATTTCTATCACGTGGTCGAGAGTTCGAATCCCGCCATTCGATTATTGTAAAACATATCCTAGCTCAAGTCTAGAGCTTAGTTGGAGCTGTGCCTACCACCTTTTCGAACAAACACTAACTAAACTTTGTTTATAAAAATAAATTAATTGAACGGAAGTGATGAAATTGCTGTCGAATTATTCGATGCTATTTGTTGTAATGCTAAAAACCTTAATCAGGTATTATAGAGTAAACAAGTTGTTTATCATTATAACCCATTTCGCAATACGCTTGCGACATACAGTGTATTGTATATCGGATGTCAACGATGATGCGATGGTGTTGCGTGTAAGTCGGCATTTGTGGGAATGTCGAGTTGCAATTACTGATATGTTTTGTTGCGGAAAATTTTCTGATTCATACAAATCACACATACACATGCACAATTATAAAGCCAGCTATACACCTTCGTTTTTTACTGAACAGTTAAAATTAACATGTGTAGAAAACAACTGTTTAGTGTTGTCTTCATATTTCTTAACTTTACAGTCAGCTGCATAAATATGTTAACATCTAAAAAAATTTACACATGAATAGGTCTTTGGTTTCCAAAATAACTATGCAAGAATTTACTTATATGTATATGATGGACCGATGACTCAGTGACGGGCGGTAAGTCGTTGGATGTGAACAGAGAATCGCATACTGTGAAAGGCATTTAGGAAGTCCTATGTCCAGCAGTGGCTACACTACAGTAATGTAGATGGTTGGAAAATATACGTACGGAGTATTTACATGTTTATGCAGTTGACAGTTCGACTTTGAGTTAAAAATGTACAGTTGAAACAGAATGTGTGTAACGGTCACTATAATCGCGTGGTTTTGTATGTGGGATTTAGTACATTTATTTATAAAGCATATATCGTAATCACACACGTGTAACGATGAATTAACAATTGTAATTTGATTCCGAAATATATATTTAAATTGCGAAAGCTTCAGTGTAAATAGTGTAGAAGGCAGTTTTATTAGGTTTTGTTGTTTTACAATCTGTTCGTATGCCGCTTCACCCGCATGACATTCTTGTATAACAGGTCCAATTTTCGCAACCCCTATGTGTCATAGCGTGATAATGTATATTCATACATAAGTGTATGACTTCTTCTTTCTCCTGCCCTGGTCCCACTTTATGTAGGGTCGGCACAACATGTTCTTCTCTTCCAGTCTCGCCTATC
>JAODUI010000005.1:6460781-6477941 GCA_027563995.1 Papilio gigon | reverse complement strand
CAATCCATCTATCTTAGATCTACCTCGACCCACATATCCCTCCACCTTCATATCTAACATTCTTCTTGTTATATGACATTAATCCCTTGACTTGTTTTTACAAAAATAATCATATAAATCTGTGTCGTGGTTGCTGAGATCATACTTAACAAAGTTAAAAAAGGTTACGCGCATAGACGTAAATTAATTTAGCGTCGTAACAATATAATATTAAAAAAAAAACAAGAGACGATCTGAGAGAACAATTTCGAATGAAGGGTTTCAAATTAAATGGTAAAATATAATGTTCCCTAAAACAAAGTACCTCAAAATGTTGTTAATTGAAATAGGATACTGAATACAAACAAAAGACAGTTCAAGAACCATTTTAATCATTTTACCAAGAACATTACTTCGTTCTATAGGAACAAATTATTACGAACAAATCAAGCTCGTCTGTCCACTGCTTTAATATGATCGCAAATTTTATTTCACATGTCATTTAAATTATTACAAGTTACAAGTCATTTAAATTGTTATCAAGGATGAACACGGATAAATGTGCGTATGAAAGTCGAAACATTGGTACAAGGGGATCAAGTCTAAGGGTGTTCCGGTCTGGTCAACCTCTTAACAACTGTTTCTTTTATATCATATTAATAACTTATTCAAAAATAGACCAGTATGCTTAACTGATATCAAGAAACCGTCAACCTCCTAATAAAATTTCCCCGTCCTCCCATACTCGATTTATCCGTTGCCCTGTTACGCGGCAACGGTAACTGTATCAGCTAACTGTAACTCAGAATGTATCTAGGCTGGCTATCAGACTTGATGCTGAGAGATTGGTAACGTAGATTTGTTACTACTAAATCTAATTACCAGTTACCAACTTTTTACTTTGTTTTTATCCATGTTTTTTTTTGCTTGGTTTGTTTTTACGTATCTGAATTGATTAAAAAAACTGTTATGTTTAATTGACCGACAAAGTTATGCTTACTACTAATTCTAAAAAGTTTCATAAGATTCAACCCCTTACTAGAGATCTTGTCAGTTTCCCGACTTATTTAACCGCGACAGCAGCGTTATTAATCGACCCAGATAAGCTTGCCGAACTGTAGCTGTTGACATGTGATGCATGCTATGACGTGAGTGTCATGTGATCAGTGTCGTGTCATGAGTGTCATGTTCTATGTTAAAGTAAGTTTTACTTTTTCTTTCGTCTTTTACATTCTGATTGTGATGGTTCGAGTTAACAAAAAATCTAAATTTAAACATTCTAAGGGAGTTGTTGCAGAAATATTGTCTATTTAGTATTTCACATAACTGTCTTGTCAAATTAAATGTTAGAGAAGTCGTCTTGTTAAGAACAATAATAAATTATGAGATAATATCTCTCGTAATTATATTTCTACTATCTTGTGTACATCTGCGAGAAAGTCGCGGAGAACACAGATGACATCTTGAGCTCGGAAATTAACGTTTTCTCGTACGACGCTAACATGACAATAAAATATGTTTTAGACATTTATAGAATGTTTTAGTCCATAACCTTTTTTATAAGAGAAGGGGGCAAACGATTGGCGGGATCACAGAGGTGGTCGTCGATGTCTATGGACATACAACACTAAAGGAGCAGATGCGTTGGCTTTGAGAAAGAGATGCGCTCGCTTCTTGAAGGACCCTAAGTCTGGTTTGAAACTACTGCCGAGGACAGTCCGTTCCACGACGCGGCTGTGCGCGGTAGAAACGGCTTTATAATATAATATCTAAATAGGTATACTTAGGAATTATTTTATAAATTACAAATAGATAAATTAACCAAGAATTCTCCCGTTTCGCACTTTAATATCTCGCAGACGGAGTCGCGGGCGCCAGCTAGTTTGCAGATAGGTTATTAATAAACGAACTAGGCTGCAAAGGCAAACATTATTTGAACTCGATAACATCCAAACAAACAAAACCTGATGCATACATTTTTAATGACTTCAAGGGCATGTTTTTTTTCGTTCATCCTTCATTTATTTTCAAAAAGATTCATATCTTTAAACCATCAACAAGGCTGGGGACGCATCGCCTTTGCCGTTTTTTAACAAAAAAAAAAACAAAATCCTAAGCATATCCTCAATAAATACAACTAAACACTCAATTTGTCTCGCAGCCAAAACAAGAAACAAAGGAACACTCAAACAGTCGCATTCCGTCTCACTTAACGTATCGAATGACCCCGCGCTCCGAGGCGCGCCCTCCCTGCCATAAAACAACCATTTACAAAACATCTTCAATCACCTTAACCCCTAACGCAATGCGATAAAGCACAAAATCTTTAAACAAAACTGTTTTACAATCTTGTCACGTTCACCACACCTTTTTACAAATCAAAATAAACTTTACACGTTGACATTAAAGTCTAATTTAAATTGGTTACAGTTTAAAAAGTGCGTGCGTTGCATTCCTACATGCATGCATTCTCAACAGCTTTTCTGCTGCGGGCCCGCGTTTAATTGATGAAAACATAGGGGTGAGCCGATTTACCATAAATACACTTGTTAACTTGTATTAGTTTTTAGGGTACGCACTAATTGAAAATGACGGCTCACTCGCCCGGAAATTGGGGTTCGTTTTGACGCGTCGGTTTATGAACGAGCGTTCACGAACGCGGGATGTCCTTGAAATTGAAATTTTGAAAATAGAACCATTCGACGGTACCCTACTATTAAGTAAATAATTTTTGACATTGATTTAAAACGATAATTTGTTACTGTCCACACCAAAATAATTACAATTTAATTTACAATTTTACTTTTAAACACTTTAAGTTTATACATTTTTTTTACTTTAAAAATGGCTCAAGTTTAGTGGAGGTGGCGAAAGGTTACATGACTTGGACATTTTAAGAAGTTCCAACTTGAAAGCTCCGGACGAAAGCGCAGCTTAGCTCGGCTTAACTTAATACTTTACGGGAATTTTTGTAAGAAGGATGATAAAGTTTTACTACTTCCTACGTGTACAGGGTCACACCAAAAATATTCCAATTATATTATAATAAGAAACATTAAAACTGTACTTTATCATTATTTATATTATAAATAAACAGAAAACAAAGTCAAAGTCAAAAGAATACAAGCGCCAATAGCCTAATGGTTGATGGTACGGAATTCCACATGATCGAGACTTCGAATCCCGCCATTTCACTATTGTCGTATACCATATCGTGACACAACTCTAGAACTTAGTTGGAGTGGCATAATAAAAAAATATGTACTTAAAAGGACACGTGATTATTTCAATTGATAATTTGCTGTCATATATGTTCCGATTACAAATTGACGAAGTTCACAATCTATCGAATAATAACATAATGATTTCAAGTTCACGTCCAAAAATATTTAACTTCCCCGATTCAAATAAGACATAAGTAGTTACAAAGTAAGGTAAGGATGCTGCTTAGATTGCGACTGAATGGATGTTATTAACTACAATTTATTTGTACCCACACTTCCGCGGTAAGCAGGCCATCGACCCCGGATTATTGCGACGCCACGATTGCAATTGTTAAATGTTTATGATACAATATAAAGGATTAATTTTACATAAGTATAGTTTATCACCTTTACGTTTATGAAAGCTTCACGTCTGCACGCGGTGTAAGCACAGTAGGTACTCTCCCATACATCTCTATTAGAGCTCGCGCAGACTTTATCGGCCGATACTTCCATAACGCCATTAATTAGTATGGACGTGTATGGAAGTTATCTATTTGGTATAAGGTAATATGGGTTTGACATTTGAAGCCGAACAAGGGTCCGACAGATTAGAAAAAATACAAGTATAGTTAAATTATGAAAAAAATTTCAAGTACATGTTAAATTTCATTTTGGTATTTTACCTGTGTCTATAAGGAACTGAATGGTTTTTTTATTATGATTTCAACCCGAATAACCTATCGGCCAATAAATCGTCAATGGTGTGATGGGGTTCTTATTTGTAATATTTGAATTCACTTCCATTCATAACTTATTCCACACAACCCATCCCCTCCATGTCCCCTTCACTGACATAATTGAAGTTCTTGTCACAATTCTTCTGTTCTCATAAAAAGCACATAATACGCTACTTAACTCTTCTAAATAATAAATGTAAAAACCCTTTCCTTATATCCATTGTTCTTTTTAATATATATAGTTGTTATACTGAATGAATATAAAGGCTTTAATGAAAGTCTATTCCGATACGTTGTGTATAATTATATCAACTAACGTTTTAGTTATAGAAATGCTAACTATATGTTAAATGTAATTATATAGAATATAAAAAGAATTAATATGACACGTAAAAGTGAATGATTATTTCCAATAAAATATTAGTAGATTTTTGTTAATTCACTAATATTTATTATATCACTCCAACTATCGTATCTTTGTAGGTGTAAATTTCTTACTATTCTCCACTATAAAACATTTACTTTTACATCAATCTCAAAACCTCATTATCTCATATTTACCGTTACACTAATTAGCAACAAAGCAACTTATCAAAAACGCACTACAATAACGGAGTGAATTATAACGTGTTTGAAATAACTGCTATAATCATAACGTTATGATTAATATTAATCGAAAACACAACGGAGGTTTGCGGTTTTGTAAACTTACTTTTCCACTAAACAAGTATCTGTACGGCTGTTAGGAGCAACGCAATTATGTATACTCCAACCTGACCCGGTATGAATCGAAGTTATTGCGATTAATTCTTTCATAAAATATGTTTAAATTCATGTTAATATATAAACGACACTAGTTCTATTTAAAATATGTGAATATCTTTTTGTATCCAAAGAATAAGAAGTACTAAAAAAACCCATTCAACATCTGTACAAGCAGAACGAGGGACCATTCAAGTCAAAGAGAATTGGGTCAATGGCCTTATATTAAAGCAATGATGGGGTCACATACAATGACTTACAGTCAAATCACATTTACAACTTGAGTTACAAAGTACATTCATTGATTCGTAGACTATATCAATGTGTTATATTATATTAACACGAAACTTGGGTAGGTTTTAAGCAAGATGGACCGGTGATCTGGTCAAGTTTGCGGGAGTATCCTGGATGAGGGCGGCCGAGACCATTGTGGCGACCTTTGGGGAAAGTGTACGCTCAGAAGCGGGCGATATGTGATTGATATGGTGCTGACGATGAGGTTGATTAAAAGAAATACATGTGTAGTTTTATCGAAATCCTAACCTTCTCTGTGTATGTTCTTTTGAATAGACTTCAAGGAGAAAGTGAAGTCTTAAAGATAATATGAGTAAGAACATAAGGTTTTGGTATATTGGTTAACATTTGAAAGTCACTGTTAGCTTATCTGCGGACGTGGAATGAATTCGAGAAGGTATACCGCCGAGTAAAGTATCAACAATCAACAAAATCTTTTTCGAACCAAAAATAGTTTAACTATAGAAATCTCGAACAGTTCCTACTTTGTATAGGCACGGACTTGCCGTTTTAGGTTCGGACTTAAAGCATTGTTTAATTAACAAAGCCTTAAAGTAGAGCTGCGCAGTGCTGCAGTACGGGGAAGCGGAATAACTTGCGTTGTAGATTGTGAATTCTTTGCATTTACAGATAAGTCAGCATAGACTCTTTGTTACTTGCTAGGGCTGTCTCTACTTCGAAATTGAATAATATTCTTCAGATCAGATTTCACCGTTTCACTTGATCTCTTTTTGTTTTCTACCCCATTGATTCAATTTCACGTTTGTTTGTATGTTAGTTCTATCATAGGCTACTATAGTCTTCATATACCTTTCATCGTCTGCTCAAGATCAAATGTTTGTTTTTTCGATGTCCTCCAACAAATCAATTGACAAGTCTCTGAGCGTTGTTTTCATCGTTAGTTCGAGATCTACATATATTTCGGCAGCCCTAGTTGCACGGTGCATTGACCTCGCTTTTTTAATACTTAATGGACGAGAGACGATAGCCTTAGGGCTTTCATTTGTTTCAGATTTTCTTTTTAACAGACTAATGTCTTATTCGGTTTTATAAGATGAGATTTATTCTGTGATCGCAGGAAAACGAGAATTTGAACTGCAATGTTTATTTCGTTTTTTTTAATATATATCATACCAATCTAACCACGCTCTACGCTTTGCTAGGTTATGGTTTATGGTAATATTTGAATGGCGGTATTCGCTTCGAACACGTGGTCGGAAATACGTTTTTATATCAGTCTATTAATAAAAATCTTTAATTGTATATTTTAAAAATATAAGAACTATTTGTAGTTGTAGGTAATGTCAAGATTATTACTATATTACATTTTGCATTTGTGAGATTTACATGATTTCAAATGCTTGACTTTATAATAAAATCTACCACGCGGTGGGCGCGGTGGCGGCGGTCGTTCAATGGCCGATCAGCGGTGGTTGGCTTCCGTTCGTCAGTTTTTATTCAACATACAACGATGTAGTACAATGAACTTTGAACTTTATTCATCTATTGTTATATGGGTTATTATACAATGAAAAGATACCAGCGTTTCATAATGGTAGAGTCTGCAGAACTACACTAACAATTACATAAAACACAGACGAGAAGTAAAAGGGCAAATGTTTTTTTTTTATATTCTGTACGTTATTTTTATAGTAAATCGTCCCAGTCAAAGCGTCGAGACGTCCTAATCCTGGCGCTTTTGTCGTCGCCGAGTTTCGGCTTAAAGACGTCCTGTCCACCGGCCGCACCTGCTCTCTTTCCCTCCGAAGAAAAAATCTTATTATACATTCTAAGCGTTGGAACAAATAATATAAAAATATTCAAGTATGTCGTATATTCTCTATGCGATTAAAAATCATTGCTCTGATACAAATGTTGCCAGACTTCCCCAGTTTATTCCTTCTCCAAGTCGGTCCTTCAAGTCTGAGCATCGTGGCCAACGGGTAGGGTTGCATTTGAAGCGAATGATTTGCTTTCATCAGCTCCTATCGCGTCTTCCACAATATTTATTACAGTAAGTAAACTGCTCTCTGCTTCACTTTTCTACTTTTTTTTTTAATTTACGTCATTTTGCAACTGGACGTAGTTACTTTTGAATATAGAATGTAATTGTATCGGACATTTAGATCCTGAACTGAAGCGTGTAGTTGCTGTATAGCAAAAGAAAAGCAAGTTTGAACACTGGCAACATTTGTTAGCACGTCTGGCTTTATCTCAGGTACGAGCCGCAGCACAATACACGTAGCCAACTTTCTTTACAGCCAGCGCCATCGAAAAGCTATGTCTGCGTCTAGCTTTCTATTGAACGCTTCAACTTTCTTACCTTTTATTTCCTCCAACGCCCTCTATATAAAAGGCATCCGTTGTTTTATTAAGTTTTCATCGCAATAACGACTCGTTTGAATCGTAAAAGGCAATTTCACCGTATCAAATCTTATAGTACTTTGCAATTAAGAAATTAAATTAAAATGGAAATGAACACTAATTGACTTGAGTATTATATTGCTGAGGAAGTTAACAGAGGGTTTAGCTTCAAATTCGTCAAATTGACAATATAGTAAAATTGATGCATGTATTCCTTCGCCGCAGTCCTTTACAGCCTTACTGTTCTAATGCCCCTCATGTTGACACACGATTCTTTTATAAAAATTAATTTTTTTGCATAAATTTCACGATCTGTCACAAACTTGGGAGAAATAAATTAAAATTGTATACAATTGTGTAAATGTAAAATAAATTAATATAATAAGATACAAAAGAATTATAAAAAACAACAATAAACGTTTTTACTATTATTATAATAATGATATTAATCAAGATTTAGATACGTTTAAGAATAAGGCAACGGTCAACATCGCAATACAACCTTAAGTCTCGCTGCTTTATAGCTTAATGTGGACAATAAAACGTTTTAGTGCGCAAATAAAAACTTTTTTTTATAATTCCTACAATTCTACGTAAACAGACAAATAAAAAATTTACGGTGCCATTATTTAATAGCTTAAAAGGGAAATATTCAAGCTTTCTATTGAATAAAGAAATTATATTTCAATCCAAAGTTAATATTATGTTCAAATTAGTCGAAAACCAATAAAGAAATAAATGGTTGCACCGTAACTACAATGGTATTCAGAAAATGATTTAATCAAAGCCCTAGAGCAATCATTGCTTCGTAACTAGCATTCGTTAAGTTCAACGACCCCATTTTTGAAAAGGAAAATGGCCGATAATAAGCAAAGCATGGAATCATGAATGGGAAGTCGCGTGCAGGCGACAGTGACCTTGCTACTCGACTGTGGCCGCTGCACCGCACACGCTTTGTGCCCCTCTCTCCCCCGCACGCAAATTATTGAGCTAAACCCCCTTACGCTTACGCCCCCTAGGGCAGCTTTCTCACTTTTGTAACAGCTATTTATAGTGAAACATAAATAGTAACTGGTATTATTAACTTTAACATAATACCATCGTTACTCAGATTACAAACGTATTTCTAACATTAATAATTTTTGTAAGATTTTTATTACCAATAATTAAAAAAAAACTACAACGATCAATATCACTACATAAGAGAAACTTAAAACAAAACACTTGATAGTTGTCACCGGTATTTAAAAGTAGCAGTTTCTCATTCTGTTATTTCTCGTCCGTCCCTATTCCCGTGCTCCCCCGCGTGCCTCCCCCGCCGCGGCCGTTTTACCGCGGGATTGCGTTAGGTTATGATTTGAAAATGTTCCGGTGAAAGGTAAGTGAACTAGTTTCTTGCCATAAATATTATTTGTTTATAGGAACTTGGAATATTTCTTGAGAACTGTGCGTGATTAGAAATGTAAACGTAGAAAATATGAGGTGTAATTTAATTTGCATAATTAGTAGACGTTCGTGAGACAGTTTCTAATTGCTTGTTGATTGGTTGTGGTTAATTTTAGTTTACAAGCGATTTAATATATTAGAGATTAATAATATATGTAGATGAGACTGGCTTCTTTTTTCTTCTTAATACAATTTACATGGAATTCTTACCTAAGAATGTGTATTTCATAGAAATCTAACGTCAACATGAGTCGATTTTCGATTCTAAAATTTTATTTTGTATTATTAATGAAAACAATGGGTAAATTTATCCTCCCAAAAGCTTTATTAGGACTTTTTAGTCGCGATATTCTGCTCCTTACTAGATAACTATAAGTTATTTATCTATTTAGTTTGAATGTGCAATAGCTGATACGAAATGCCATAACCTAAAAAAATTGACACTTCAACATGGCGTTTATAAAATAAAAATTCACTTATGAATATTAATATGTTACCATAAACAAATGCATTATACTTACAAATCGAAATGTTGTATACAAAAACATAAAATACTAGGTGTTGCAAGTTTCATTGAAAGCATACTCGAGTTCTCTTGGCGGTTATCGATTTGTTGCGATCGATTGAGCACCTGAGAGACTACCTACACACGTATATGACCTACAGCAGTTACAACACTCCAAGTTATTCCCCAGCGTCATATAACGTATCCAGTGCGAGCTAACTTCGCAAGGCTAGGAACGTTTTCCTAAGTTTTCTTTGAAAAAAGAAAACGTTGTTAACCGACTTCAAGAGCTTCTGAACTCGTACGATTTTTGTTTCATCTAAATTTAGTTGACATAACAATCGTGTTTTGTTTTTTTTATTAATTACAGATAAGAATGCTGTCTGTCTATGTACTGTTAAAAAACAGTTATTAAATGTTAGTAGTAACCATTCCAGATGCTTGAAAAAGCTTATCTTATGATATGGTTAGCGATAGTTGAATGCATTCGAATCCCCGACCGCTAGATCGGTAGTCCGTTAACCATTAGACTATTGGCGTTTGAAATATTATGTAACAATATGTTATATGTACTACATGATTCAGTTGAAATGCAAAAATAATAGCGTTGAAATAAATGTAGCATTGCGTAACATGTTATCGCTGTAACGACCACGGCCATTACTTAAATTGGTTTCATATTTTTACCTAACGTAAAGTTAAACAAGCTTATCTACACCTGTAGAGGCGCTGCTGTCGCAGTTAGTAATGCCAAGAATATGTTAAACTTACAAAGGCGTAGGAAAGGACAAAAGAGAAAACATTTGACAGCTACGGTGGTTATAAAATCTTGACACTTTGACATTGACAAAGGTGGCGCTAGTGAGCGATCATAATCTAGTTTGACAGTTGTTTTTGCCTATCGATTCAATTAAATTTGTCGGTCTAAATATATGGAATTATGTTGTTATCTTCATTTTTCAATTATCACATCTATAAAAAATAATAGCTTGATTTTATAATATATGATTGCAACAACCGGTAATACAGTTTTAAATGTTTTGAACAAGACGATATAAGCGCCAAATGGACATAAACAAATAGCAAATATGTTAAAATAATTATCTATTCACATACGACATTTTCCCGCCTACACGAGATCATCGGTCTATCAAGGAAAGCGCCATACACTTTATCAAGCAATTGCCATATAAAATCCTGGCAAAGATATTCAAAACCTTTCCATCTGACATTAGACAGTTCTCAAATGAAAAATGTACCTTAATATAAAGAGATCGACTGGGATAAACTAAAAAGAGAATGAAGATTTAAAAAAAAATGTAATAATATATGTCATTTCGTAACTGAAATTAAAGCATACGAGAGTTAATCAAAACGTAGTACCCAAAACCCAAATACGACGTCCTAGAAGCGAAGATTCAGTGCCTGTTTTGGTATAAAGCACAACAGCTGATCGCGCGACGTTGCCGCGCTTCCCCGCCCCCGCGTCCCGCGCGACGTTGCCGCGCCGCCGAGGCGATCGACCGACCGCCGCCCCCGGCCCCGCGGCGCCCCGCGCGCGTAAAACTAGGAACGTTTTCTCAACGCTCTAGGTGAACTGAACTCGACGTCCTAAAATTACTATTACGTTCTAGACCCTATTGTATGGACGTTTCGTGGCTTGAAAATCTTTCTGTGTACTTTGGTTACATGTTGATACAACATTCATTTTCTTTCGATTTGTTACTATGCAAGAATGATTTAGGAACTGCGTTATGCAAATTAGAGCATGCTTAAATAAATAATCAATAAGAACGCCTTGTTACTAATGAATTTTAACTACATTAGCAAAATTTATGATTTCTAATGCAAATTCTATTAAGAATGTACGTACCTACGTCATATAAAATGAAATATCTTTAAATGTTAAGTGATAAACGCGCCTGCGCGTTATTGAACGAATGTTCTACGACAAAAATGAGCCTAAAAGTAGGTTGTCACTTACAATATCAAATGACAGTTCCAAATACTCTAGATTATACTTGAAACTTACATGTAACTATATGACACACAACAAGACGTTGCCCTTTACTAATTAG
Organism: Papilio gigon; assembly: GCA_027563995.1. Taxonomy (NCBI): domain Eukaryota; kingdom Metazoa; phylum Arthropoda; class Insecta; order Lepidoptera; family Papilionidae; genus Papilio; species Papilio gigon. Next base: position 6,466,570 of record JAODUI010000005.1, on the reverse strand, counting down.
ACACGGTAGTGAATCCGGCCCTTCGAATATAAAGCCGCGTACACACTGCGACAGCTGATTTGTAAAGGGGGAGATTATTACAAACTGAAATCACTGAGCCGAAAATACCTTTATAATATAGACGGTACAGACAGTAGATAGGAAGCTTGCAGTCGGTAGAAACACACGGTTAGGAACTTTTAAATAACTGACGAGTTTGCATCACCATCATCATCATCATCAGCCACTATTAGACGTAGGCTAACATAATTATCTACGTCTGACTACCCAGTAACCGTCAATTGTAATAAGAGAATAATCAAAGTAAGCTTACTCTGCTGTGTACGTCCCGGAGTGCTTCAAAATGGCGTGCGATATTTTACTTAAGGTTAAAACCAGTGGTCGTCACACTTTTCTATACAAGGGCCGTATAAGACAATGTGAGGTATTACTGCGGGCCTAACATTGCTGCACTGAGTATTTACACGACCAGTTCAATTTATTTATAAACCTGGTATAACATATTACTTTTAATACGAAAAGATTGGTCGATCACAAATATTTATCTCGGATGAGAATCGATCCTACGAACACACTTATAACTCTTTTAAAAAGAGAATCCAAAGGTTCTTGGGGTGCGGTTCGACGATCAATGGTTTAAAAACTACATACTTCGACTGTTCAGTCAAAACTGAAGGTATGTAAAGGCTTAAATGGTTCTTATTGAAATCATGTTCTTTAAATTTTATTTACTTAAAATAATGATGAACAAAAATTAATATGCTAAAACTGTCTTGTTAATGCGAGGGTCGATATTACTTGTTACTATCATTTAAAATTAGAACGTGAGCGTTACAAAAACGTTTTTCTATGTATCTGATTTAGTGAACACGTCACGTAGACATATTGTGGAAATACGAAGTTACTTTCAATGACACATTTTAATTTGAATACTTATATAGAGGAAGGCTTCTTTGCAAAACAAAAAAATATAAAAAAAAAATCTAATTGGCACAGATTTTTTAGTTGTTGTATATTTTTTTTTTATTTTGTCAAAAATTTGCAAAGCCTTTTTTTAAAAATTGGTTTAAAGATTTGTTTTTTTTTCTAAATACATGGTTTTATGATTCGAAAATGCTTTAAAAGAGCGTTGAAATTGGACAAAAAACATATAGTCATAGTTAGTCGTGTCGTCGTCACAGTTTTTTATAATGAGCTTCAAAATTTATATATAAAAAAAAGAGATATTCGGACTTTAAAATACACATAGTTTCCGGATATCCTAATTCTTAATTATCTATATATATAAAAATGAAATGCTGTTCGTTAGTCTCGCTAAAACTCGAGAACGGCTGAACGGATTTATCTTATCTCGGTCTCGGAATGTTCGCGGAGATCTAGGGAAGGTTTGAAAGGTGAGTAAAATTAGAAAAACTCCCGTGAAAGCCTTATAAATAGCCCTTTACCATTTCCCATACAAGCTTTTTTTTCGAGAAGGAAATGTTTTTTTTTTGTATTTCCTAATAAATTTAAAAATCTATTTATTGATTGCCTTTAAGGCGAAACAGAGTTCGGGGGGGCAGCTCAGTTTTTTTTTATAAAAATATTAGTAGATTTTTAGTTAATTCACTAATATTTCTTGTAACCATCCCAACTAAGATTGAAAAACTTCGTGTTAGGATTTAGTTCACGAAAGTCGAATGTCGAAATACGAATCCACGACAGCTAGATCGATAGTCCGTACTTAACCATTAGGCTATTGGCGCTTCAAAGGTCTATAACCTACACCTAAAAATGTACTATCGAACACGTAAATAATTATTCAATACCAACGAGTAGTTGTTGAGATTAGCGCAAACAAACTCTAACTTTATATACACAACTATCGTCATCTATTTGCCCACTGCTGGACATAAACCTTCCAATACCAACAGTATGACCCTCCATCCAAGTCCAACTTCACGTCCTCTAAGTCGATCCTGGAAAGAGCACCCCGAACTAACAGAAGTCGCCATTCCAGTGTTAAATATTCAATTCCAGTGAGTCCTATATCACCTGTATATGTTTATCCATATGGTTGAGTAAAACATCTTCAAAGTTGAAACCTTTCACACATTTCTCACATTTGTATGGAGCACGTAAATATTTCTCGCTCATACAACGTTCTTTCATTTCTTCTAAAACCTGAAAAAATACATTTTCAAACTGAAACTACTAAAATAATAACCTACGTGCCATGTTCAGGTCGACGTAGCGTGGGTAGGAGTCCCGCAAGATGGACGGATGATCGGGTTAAGTTTGCGGGAGTATCCTGGATGAGGGCGAGGACCGATCTTTGAGTGAGGGATACACAGCAGTGGGCGACGTGTGGCTGATATGATGATGATGATGATGAACCTACGTGACCTTGACATCTCCGAGATGTCTGAAGTCTGGTCACACGGTACCAGCCTTTTTTATGGGTTATTTTTGGTAAAGGCGTGTTAATCTTCAGAAGATAACCTGCCTTCGAGGGGAAAGGCAAGGTTATGGAAGATTCTTCCTCACTAAAACCCCCTCGATGGCCATCATCGAGGGCGATTGAGAGATCTCCAGGATCTCCGGAGGAACGCACCGGTACCAGCCTAAGGAATCACATGTCATCATGTCAGCTACATGTCACCAACTGTGCATAGACCACCAGGATACTCCTGCATCCTGACCAGATATGTCCTTAATGCAGGAGACTGCATCGACCTGTTCATGCCACTTTAGGACTTTGCAACCTCATCTGCAGTCCGTTCTGCGTTATTGTAGTCGGCAGACTTAATTACAAAACATCATTAATACTAGCGTCATCATCAGCCTAAAGTACACTGAAGCCGGTAGCCACGGTCAGTCAGCCGGCGCTCTCCGGCAACCTTGTCCAGATTGGTCCTTCGAGCAGGAGACCTAATTGTGACGTTGAATAAGAAATAGTGATTTAAACCTTCCATACATAAATATGAATTCTCAGGCTGTACTGCGTCGCTGAACTCCTCAGAACCCTAGCAGGTACCAAGGTCACCGAGGACATCTTACCTGTTCCTTTGTTAACTTAATAACCGTATATTCTAAAGTTTCTTGAACCATTCTTGAACTGAAGCCTTCTTTCAATATTTTATTTTGTTTTTTAATTTTTAATCTATTTTTTTTTGAAACATCCTTTATATCTTGATCTGTGTTTGATTTTTCATGTAAAATCTATAAATAAAGTTAAAAAAAAAAATTGTTATCTATTTGAAGATGCATCAGCCTAATGTTACTAGTATATTAGTAAAACAGAGATATTAGTAAATTAATTAAAATAGTAGATTATAGGTTAAATTTACTAATATCTCATATACCTGAAAATTCTAGGCTATAACTACTTTGTCCAATGTTCAAACCGGGGATGTTAAGGTTCGATTCCGATACCAATTCGTCGGGACTTCCGATTGGTTTACACTTTTGTTACCGATAAATTTAACCGGAATTTTTTGTGTTGTATAGTCCAATTATCTTGTAAGGCTATATAACATCACGCTACGACCAACAGGAGCGGAGCAGTCAGCTCAGTTCTAACAAAATTCAGGTTTACATCAGTATAGATTGATAATTTGTGTGACATATTATTAGACCTGCCCTTTATCCCCGCCACTTCCGATTCAGGTTCCGATTCGGGTTCCGATTCGGGTTCCGATTCGAGTTCCGATAAACGAAATGTAAAAGATCGAGTTCCGATTCCGATAGAACACTTCCGTTACGTCCCCGGTTCAAACGTCAGTTGATAGTATATAGTGTGTAAAGGCACTAACATTCGAATCACTATTAACCGATCCAATTTCAAATTCTGCAGCATCCGTACTGCTTTCACAGAACAACACCAGTGGGACGTCATCTTCGTCTTCCGTTAAAATTATATTCTCCAATTTTAAATCACAATCTGACTGCGACCAGTCCGGACCGATATAATATGTTCTTATTGGTGATATAGACATGTTGCCTACATTGTTAGGCGTTGTGATATCCTGAAATTAATTTATTATGAGAAAAATAACATATTACCATGTAAAAAGCAATGCATCTGTTTTTTTTTTCATTTCATGATATTAGCAATTTTCTGTTAATTTACTAATTTTCTTTGTTACCATACCAACTCAGATTGCACTTGTGTTATACGGTTCACAATAGTCGATTAGATTTGAACCTATAACCGCTAGATCGGTAGATCGTAACCTTAGACTATTGGCAAAATAGATTCATATTAAATCTTAATGTCTGAATATTTTAACATAACTATATAACAATAAATCATACCTCTTTTAGTACTTTATCCATATTCATCTGAGAATTGCGACATTCTTCTATAAACTTACCCAATTTTCGCAAAAGACTTAAGCAAAATATACACATAAATAAACCGGATTCCTTCGACGCCTAAAAAAAGTAAAATACAAAAATGAACAGCCGAAATTCCTATTCACAGCCATTTCTGTATACTTAAGTTGATTAATTATAGCTGTTTAATTAATTTAATAAAGCTAAATACATTGTGGATTTTAAATTAATAGTGACGATAATCTTTTCCAAATAACTTTCACGATACCTCTTTGAAAATTCGATTGTAGATTTCGAAATCATTTCCCGATAATTTGTACACATTATCCCTGCATTTAAGACAAACTTGACACAATGTGTAAGTCATCATTCAAATATTTTTCATGAAATAATTTGTTATTAAAAAAATCGTAGTTTACATGTAAACAATGGTAAACGAAAACAGTTTTGACAGTACCACAGATATTAAAATTTTATCGTTTCGTTTACCGGCTTTTAAGCCAGGGATGTTTGCCATTGTAGAAAAAAGTAACCATTTTTATAAAGACAATTCTAATCTTGTATTCAAAAACAGTTTTCATTCATTTTCAGTTAGAGGTTAAGTCAATAAAAAAATCTTATCACTTTGCTTGTTTTTTTTTTATTTTAGTTATTCAGAAGTAAAAGGCTCGTATTTAATAAAAATCATTTCGATATATATTGCACAGTCACATGAAAAAAAAAACAACATAAAATAGAAAAATAAATACCAAATTTCACAGGGTTCTACGCACATCCACATATAAATCGTACCTATAATTGGATATAAATTACTTAATACAACGCAAAATTAATTAAAAACAGTTCATTACATATTCCAAAATGTAAACTTTATATACAGCCACATATCGTCCACAGGGCGTAGACTTCGCCCAAAGATGGTCACAAAGACCAGACCTCATCCAAAATTCCGAAAATATTTTCAAATCACTACATACTATAAGTTTGTTTTATTACTATACACAAATATGTTATCAATAAAATAACAATTTATATAGCCAGCTATATATACAGCAAAGTAATACAAAATTTCATGTAAAGATCATTTCTGACAATATTTTTGACAGCTCAAGGTCACCTTCGCAGTGCCTTAACCCACACTGCTATGGTCTACTGCGCAGCGACTCCCGATGTTCTGAGCTGTTTAGAGATGGGATTCGACGCAACCGATAAATCGGTAGTCCACACCCACAACCATTAGAGGCCGTTCAAGTATTACGTAAGCACCGGAGAACGGGGGATTCTGCTTTGCTTACTGATGGGGGTGTGGGGTCTAGACGGTGATTACGTCAGCAGTTATTCACTTTTTACACTTATCGACAACCTACACATTGTGTCTTGAAAACTAACGAACATGAATTACAACTGCTGCTCATGAATCATTGAAACAATTAGAATACATTAGTAGGAACATTCATATAGCAATGTTTACG
>JAODUI010000005.1:6439401-6452929 GCA_027563995.1 Papilio gigon | reverse complement strand
CGATATGTGCAGGTTGCATCACGATGTTTTCCTTCACCGTAAGAGCGTCGGATAATGTACATATACAATTCGAAAATTGAAAAACACATTGGTACATGGCGGGGATCGTACCTGGACAATGTCGAGTACGGTGCGGTCACCAACAACTGTGCCACCGACACTCTCGTCATATCGTTTCAACATAATTGAAAAACAACAACTGAATATTTCAAAGACAAACTTCAAAATTTACATGTATAGTAATAGATAAATTTAGCATGTATAAGTTTTAGACGATCGTATAACCAACAATATTCTTGTTTTTAGTTAAAAATTGTAAAGCATTGTTCCAGTGAAAGCGATGATATATTCTGCTCGGTGCCGGTCCACTGCCCGCGTTGTACACACCTATGTAAGCGGATCAGACGCTAACAATAGATGGATAAGACCTCGACTTTCCACACCAACAATGAGATACGTAACACAATCTACATACAAAGAGGTCAGCAGCGCCGTGAAATTTAATTAGGGTTAAATGTAACAAGGGATAATCTTCCTGTTTGTCGCAATGATTCCGTTATAACCCTTTGTTCAGCCACACACTTCCAAACATTACATTTTTATCCCGTGCCTTGGCTATCTGTCTCACTGTTAGGGCCTGGTATGATTAAAATGTTGTCATAAACAATATCATGTCGTTTCATTAACAACCAGTGTCAAATTTCAATACGTTGGTGTTAGATTGGGACTCAGTTTGACAGGAGTGTGGGACGTCCCCCTAGTTGGACCGACGACATAGTGCGGACAACAGGAAGCCGTTGGATGCGGAAGGCCGCATAATGTTGTAGGCATCGAGAAAGGCCTATGTCCAGCAGTGGGCACACAAGGGCTGATGTTGATGATGATGGTGTCAGTTTTCGCCCAATTATAACGGTATTTAGACGCTCAAGCGTTAGTGTGATCATAATGAAAATAACGTCACAAACTAACAATCAAGAAGAAAATTGACACCGTTTGTTTCTAGGATAAATTTACAGCTTCACCGGCAGTCCGGTAGATGGCGGTTTGCTTAAACCTCGAAGCGTAACCTAGAAAAATCAATTAGTTCTTAGAATGTTAAAAATAATTTACACATCGTGTTCCATGTGTAAGGAACCGATACCCAGTAATACTATATGAGAAGATACGTCGGCATTCCGCAAAGGGTCTTTACAACTTCAATGTTTATACAGCACGCTAAATCATAATATTTTTTTCTAGAAATTAAACAACAATGGCCGGACGTGATTCGCGATTACGTTACGCTGATAGAGCTGAGTTCGCAGAAGATACAACGGACATTTCGACGGTCGTGTCAACTTGCACGCTTGTAAACCTACGCAAAATAAACATTTTGTAATCAATGGAGTCATATCATAGTTGGCAGCGTTGAATCAAAAAAACGACAGGCTTTCGACAACAGACCTATGAAATGTTATTTACTCACATCTTAGTAATTATAGTGAAGTAATTACTAAATATGTTCATTTCAATATCATAATGATATTTCGATGGATGGATGAATGCTATCAGATAAAAATAGGTTAACGGATGTAGTCGAAATTTGGTATAGAGATATATTGCTGTCTGGAATAATGTACAGGCAACTTATCAAGTTAAAAAAAAAAACTAAGTTTAGTTGCGTTTTTTTACGTTAACGTTAACAGGACTTTTAAAATATACCATTATCGTCATCAACATCATCTCATGTTTATATGACATTTTTTTTTAATTTCACATGAACCTAGTCATAGAAAAAAGCTACTGAATATAGAAATGGTATAAGAATTCTTTAAAGCATTTCCCGCAACAGAATTTTCAAATTAAACAAAAAACAACCTCATTCTTTAGAAATACTATTGCAAATTGTATGCACAAGAAAAACTATGAGTTGTTAATAAATTGTGTTGTTAAAATAACCAAAGTAATGAAGATATAAGGGTACCAGCAGTATTAGTAAAGGTTAAAATAATAAACCATGTATAGCTTCGCACCTGCGCTTATCTGTAACGCTAGATGGCGTTTTAACCATTACGTTTGTCTAACTTTAATTGAGTGTTCGGACTTCTTGGAAGTATCGTTATTGGTATGATGGAGTTCTATAAAAATGGAGTGCACCATAACGCCAGTTGCATTCCCTTACTTAAATAAAAATAATAAAAAAAAACATTTTTTCGATTGTGAAAAACAAATGAACCGAATTTTTAAAATGTTAAAATTCAAATAAAACATATGTTTAATAAATTCGTAACTTCTTACGGATCGCTAATACTTTATATCTATTATTAAATGCCTATAAATAAAGAAAAGATTTATTTTGGTTCGCATACAATGAGTCACAAAGGTCGCGACTCGCGACGTGTTCGAGGTCATTGAACCTTGCGGTGAGGTAACCTCATGTAATCGACTTTTGTTTTTTTTTTAATTGCATTCGTCAGAAAACCAGTCGTTAATTTATAACTGTCCGCCACGCTTCTATGCTTATTGTGTGCCGGTGTGAATTTTATGATGGTCATTTTTTATCTGTGGTTTATTTGACGTGTCCGAAACCGCGAAATATAAGACGATCAACTAATCTGGTTTTACAGTTTTGATTACTGCCAATTATAGTTTAAGGGAAAGATAACATTTTATTTTAAATATCTATACGAAAGCTAGAATTTTTTTTACTGAAACCACGTAATTAACATTGTTCTAGTAATTCGCTTACTGATATCGTAGTAGTTTTTTGTTAATACATTCAATCTTGTATATAAAAGGTAGGCAGATAGTAGACACTTCCTGCCCTCGTGCCAAGTGCACTTGCCCTGAGCGACTTTAAGTGTCCTTAGTTTAAAAAACAAGTAAAAAAGACATAAACCCCACTTTGAACACACCTTCAAAGTATCCCAAGTTACGAATAACACTGCATACTTTAATTTTAATTAGAATTAAATCAAATTTACAATTCAACGGTCGACGGGGGCGCGGGAAGTTTATTTATAAGTCAGCTACATAAATACATGTTACTTCTACTTTATAAATTAATAAATGAGTAAGCGGACATATGACTTCGCCAAAATAGCGAAGTTACCCATAAACCGAATTCAAATGCATTGCTAACAGACATAGGTACACACAAACATTTCCCCTCCCCATGTGTCCGTCCGTATTGCCAAATCCACTACCTTCCCTTTTCTTATAAGAAAAGGATTGGTAGGGTATTGTAATTTCATTAGATTTTCAGTATGAGTTAAATGACTGACAGAGATTAGATAGATGAGTCACCTCATGGTCATATATTGTCTATGCTTAGTAACAAATAGTGTAATTAACTCGTTACTTAATTTAGAAAATCCTTCAAATTCTCTATCTCTCCCTCCCCCACCCTTCTTACTCTATCTTCCTCTATTCATATTTATACTGGTATCTATTGATTTTTTTCACCCACACAGAAGCATAACTTATCTTTTTAGATATACTGTATTAATAGACTAATACTTCGAATAGTACTTATAAAACGGCTTAACTCACGTGTAAACCGGTGTCAGTACCGACTAGTTTCGAGCCCCTCGTGGGCTCATCTTCAGGGTGAGTGGGATTGGTACTATAGCGCGTTCGAGGCCCGTCGCTCACTGACTTTTAATACTTTAATTTTACTTCGAAGTAAATATTGTGTAATGATAAACATTTTGTGTAATATAATAAAAACTAATATTTTAATATCGGCACAAATCTAATTTCTTGAAAATAATAAGGAGAGAATTTTTTTTTTCTCGGAACGTAATCTTTGTAAACATTTATTGGAAAAAAAATATTATAGAAATAATCTTAGTATTTTTCCGTCCGTAGCGAACGTGTGTTGGGCTGACGGGGGGCGCTCAAGACGGGGGTCGGAGTGGGGGGTGTGGACCGCGCCCTAGACGACCTAAGACGTAATACTGAATGTCCTACGGAAAGGACGAATTTAAGGTCTGTTGCGTCACACGCTTAAATTGAATTATGAAATATTAGGTAATAAGTTCTTGTGAATACTTACAATTCATTTAATTGGAGTATCGGAGTATAAAAACGGTAGAGTTTACAATATTATTGTATTATAATAATACGGTTACTAAAGGAGGCGTTTACACTAAATGGCGTCTGTAGAATGTAGAAAAATGTGTTCCTAGTGTATATTCTGTACTGTATGTATGGTCTATAGATATAAGAATGAATTGCTGTTCGTTAGTCTCGCTAAAACTCGAGAACGGCTGAACGCATTTATCTTATCTTGGTCTTGGAATGTTCGTGGAGGTCTAGGGAAAGTTTAAAAGGTGAGAAAAATTAGAAAAACTCCTGTGAAAGTCTTGAAAATAGCCCTTTTCCATTTACCATACAAACATTTTTTTTCCGAGGAGGAAATGTTTTTTTTTTTGTATTTCCTAAGATCAAAAATCTGTTTAAGCCTTTAAGGCGAAACAAAGTTCGCGGGGTCAGCTAGTATTAAATAAAAATAAATAAGTGTGTGTTATATTAAAATCATATTTCGCGTATATTTCTATAGCTACCGATACAAATTCGAACGATAATCTGAATCCTTAGTGCGTTGATTTTTTTTAAATCATCTCTTTTCGAATGCCACGTGTGTTCCGGGTAATCTTCGAAACGGCTGGATTAATTTTGAAGAGACTTTAACTTGGAAGGTAGTCGATGAATGCCAGGATATGACACTTTTTCCAAGATTTTATTTAGCGTCACTGTGTCTGTAATCAAATCTTCCAAGTTAAATTTGATCCACTTCCCAGTTACCATTCAACTAAAATTTAGCATGCTGATCTGAGCCGCTCTCTGAAATTTTGCTGCAGAGCTGATCTGATGATGGAGCTGAAAGATGGCCATAGGAACTTCGTAATTAAACGATACTACCCCATCGAGTTTGGGCTTGTTTAATTCGTCTTGACAAGTACTTTGATTTTGATAAGAAGTTATTTTTATTATTTTATTAAGTCGCGAGCCGGTAGTTTTATATTTTATTCTTGAATTTTTTAAGATTCAATTTAATTAAGTAAATAGTATATTTACGCGGCCATTCAAATCAATTAACCTTTATGTTGAAATAAAATATTAGCGAGCAAATGTTTGTTTTTCCAAGCGCTCGTTCAATACGCAATTAGAATCGTGTTAAAGCGCAGAGCCGCCCTCTTACGAATTAATTAATCAATCGAAACGTTATATAATTAATTAACACTAATTCCTTGTCAGTGGAGCCGTTTGTTAATTAATTTGATTATTAACAAAAAGTCAGTCAAATATTGAATGATTTGCTAACAGATTTATGTACCAACGTATAAAGGTAGAGAAAGACCGGAGAAGGTGTAGATGGACTGTGTGTGAGTTCAGATATGAGCTGATAGAGATGTATGAAAGATTACATACTGTGCCGACCCTACGTAGGGAGAAGGACAAGGTGTTGGTGATTTGAGAATCAACATTGACTATAAAATAAAATTCAAACATACAACTTATTTGAATTTTATTAGTTTGAATACTCTTAGTTTTCTTTTAAATATAACGGTTTTTTAAATAATTCAGAATAACTTACACCCATGTCTAAACTCCGGTGACGGCATCCACTCGTTTCGGACTCGTCAAAGGGTTCCTACTTTAACTACTCGACTTGAGACTCCAACGGGACCAAACTACTCGATATCATCCTCGGAGATTACATACTTTTAACCTTACTTAATTATTATATAACTAACAGGATTGGTTATAATTTATGTTTTGTACGATTTTCGCTCTAGAAAGTAGAGACGTAAAGTTCCAAATCGAGCTATACGACGAAAACTTACTTTAAATCAATTGGCGATACGTTCATATAGCCGTTTTGTACAAAATATTGAACGTGTTCGTTTAATGAAATCAAGATATAAAATGCGGGAAGCAATTTTCGCGGCGAGGGAATGTTGATCGGCATTCCGATATGTCGGTATGCAGCCGCCACTCGGTTAAGACACTGTTCAATCGTTCAGAAAAAACATCATCGATATCGCGCCCAAATCGATTTGACATAAAATGTTTTTAGGAATAAAGGCAAAGGTTGAAAGAATTTCTGCCAGAAACAGAAAATTTAGTGACATAGATAAACAAATACTTTTTTTATATTCACATGTAATATAAATAAAGCGTTAATTACGGTAGGCAGAAACAACAATGTCACGGGTATTTAACATGATTCCAATAAAATTTATCTCGTTCGTTCGACTTGTCAGTCACCGAAAAAAAAAGAAACAAAATCTTACATTTTTGCCGCGCTGTAATTACTAATTAAAAAAAATATATTCTCAAGCTTGCCAGTAAAAAAAAAATAGGGCAATTTCAATTAAAACGAAGCGTTGGTGCACGCTGCAATAAACTCTGTAACGCCCTAATAAAATAGCTTTCGGGCGTCTGCACTCCTCACACTCCAGCTTACAATATACACGCGTCTCTTTCGCACGTACGTCACGCCAACAGCCTTCAGTTGGCTCCATTGATTGCCGGGTCCCGGATATTCGAATATATACGTACATGTATTTATATAGCTCTGAGCTTTGCCAGAACCTTCACTTTGTATGTGCAAATACATTACCTATGTAACCTTTTCTAATACCGCTATATATCGAGGGAATTTATGTAAAAAGTTTATGTGCATCGAAATAACGTAAGAGATTTTGCCCAATTGGGTAACAACGTGACTAGCATGTTTCTAGCAAAATAATGTCAATAGCAAACGATCAAACCCCCAATGTTCTCTTAATGTTAGCACTGGGGGGTCCCAGCCATAATTAAAACTAATCAATAAAGTAATCTATTAAAAACCATCGGGAATTCAATAATGATATGATTAACAATATTTTTAACAAGCAATAAAGTTGGTGCGCAATTGATATATTTGATTACGACCCCCCATTTCTTCCACCCCCTAACCTTCCGGAGTTACCCTGCCGGTATCAGCTTGGGGGTTGGGGAGTTCACGGCCTGTACAGGAGCACAAATATAGGTCATGGAGGCACCAAATCAAATACGTTTAAAGAACCTTCTACACTCGAGGTTACAGCGAGCTTTGTTGGACGTGTAAATTATGTGTTTAATAAATAATTACTGTAAAACCACGACCTTCGGTAAGTCTACAATATTTACCGGTAAATACTTTTTCCGACTAGATTTGTATATATCTAGCAAGTTATATTCCAAACTTTTCCCATTTGTTTATTTTTAATATAAAATACTAGCAGATTTTTCTTAATTTCCTTATATTTCTTTCGCTCCAACTGAGCTCTAGGCTATGAAGGTCCACAATAGTCGAATGGATTTCGATCTCTCGACCACGTGATCGGAAAGCCGTACCGTTAACTATTAAGCTATTGACGCTTATATTGATAAATGTCATGATATAATTATTTCAAATAAATGGTGAAATATCAACTGGCCGTTAACATGTTTTGCTGATGCTGAACAAGATGCAAAGCTTATAATGAAATTTGAAAAAATCAAATGTGATGAAAAAAGTGTTGGATATAATAAAATAAGTTCCAAGTTCCAGTACATTGTAAAATATGAAGTTAAAAATTTGTGGAAGTCGATCTATATTTTCCTATAACGCAATATAACCTGCCCTAAGGGTGAGGCGCTGTGTAGGAAGTTGCTAACTAAGCGTGTCTGATTCGATTCTCACAGGACCAGGCGGCAGCTGAAAGGTCAATATCCGATCACAACGGAAAAACATTCTTACACAAATAAATTTGAATTTCAATATATTCTCTGCCGCGAGTCCTTTAGTGTAAAATAAATAACAGAACTGTCCACTCAGAGTACTCTGAGTATAACATTAAATCGTATTGAAATAATATTGAAGGATTTAAAACGGTTGGAATACTGTGAATTCGTACATTGGTATAAAAAATAACTGGATAAACAATTGCTTTGTATTAATATTTTTTTTTAAATCAAGTAAATATTATCAAGTTTACATTCTAGAAATCTCAACTTTTCTGCACACGACTGATTAAGTTATTTTTTTTTATTAGTAGATTTTTGTTAATTCATCAATCATTCTTGTAACCATTCCTGGTAAACTTGATAAAAGGTTGTGTCAGGCGTGGTTCACAATTGTCGAATCGTGGGATTCGAACCCACGACTGCTATCAATCTAGCTAGTAATCGATACACACAGTTTTATTTCAAACTTAGCATACTATACGTACAAGATATAAACAACGCTTTCGCATAAAGTTAATTGCCAAAACTAAGTTCAGTTTTTGGCAACCACACGGCTGTCAAATGCCAAACTATAATCATTCCCTTAGATGCCAACATAGCAAGTATAATCAACAATTTACTGTCTAGATCAGTGGTCGTCAAATCGCGGCCCGCGATACTTATTTGCGCGGCCCGTGAACCTTTCGATTCATGTACATATTTCGAAGAAAAACACCTGTATTTAGAACTACGAACATTATCAATAAACTTTAAAACAAGATTTTCTGTTCTTCAAAATAAAAAAAAAAACTGTTCTAATAAAACTTATATGAGCGGAGATATATGATATAGATATAAAAGCTCATAAGAAAATGAATAGAGCGGTTATGTAACTACTCAGGGTAAGACTGGGCGGCCCGCAGTGATACCTCACAATGTCCTATTTTTAAGTTATGGTCAGTTGGAATCCACCATCGAAAGACACAAACTTAGTATCCATCTTTGAAATCATGTTACGATATGTTTTTGTTTAAACAGTAATACTAGAGTGATTAGGTCTCCCGCAAGATGGACCGATGAGCTGGTTAAATTTGCGAGAGCAACCAGGACGAGGTCGGCCGACGACCGATCGTCATGGCGATCTTTGGGGGAGGCCTACGCTCAGAAGTGGGGGACATGTGGCTGATATTATGATGATTAGGGTATGCCCCGAGTGCTGGCAGTAGTTACCGACTCTGAGTAGGTTAGGACATATAGTAATGATGATGATGACGCAGTGAAAACGATAGTTAAATCCCCCTCATTCTACTTCCGGACATTTAGACACACGGCAGGTCTTCACCCCTACATAGTCGATGTGCCGCGCGTTCGAACGAAACGATTTGAATCATCGTATATTGTGCGCACCGCAAAGGAGTGGAATAAGTTGCCGGCGTCAGTGTTTCCGTCCAAGTACGACGTCAGCCTTCAAGAGCAGAGTGAAGGCACTTACTAAAGCGGGTACCATCTCTCGACCACATCATCTAGGCATCAGGTGGGATCGTGGGCATGCGTTAATTTAATTTTTATAAAAAAAATACGTTGTTATTTAGGTCAGTAATATGAACGTTTTATCAGTAATCATGTTATATCAATTTGACAAGAATAGTAAATTAATAAAGATGATTCAGACCGGGACGTGGTCGTATTTATTATTAAGCCTGTCCTTGTATGAATTGTCGATACTTAGGTCTTGTACATTTAAAATGCAGCCCTTTATGGTTCTAGGCATATGCCATTCTCTTTGTAAAACTTTAAATAATTGGGCTATTTGACTAGTAATTACCTTTGAAAACCACCAGCAGTTTCATTTCTTCAATTTTTAATATATTTTCGTTGACTGACTATCGACATTGTTCAGGTTCGATCCCCGCCATGTACTTATGTATTTTTCGGATTGCATATGTACATTATCCGACGTTCTTACGGTGAAGGAAAACATCGTGATGCAACCTGCATATATCGCTGAAGAAATTCATAGCTATGTTTGGAGTAAACACGCTCTGGGCCAGGGTGGTTGACTATGGACTAGTGTACTCTAATAATAGGGTAGGCTTCGAGCCCCTTAGTGTGGACGTACAGTGAGCTGATGATGATGATTTACTAATATTTCTTGTACTATACTAATTCAGCTCTAAACTTATTCTAGGTTTACAATAGTCAAATGGCAGGATTCCAACTCTCGACCACGTGATCAGAAAAATATTCTTAGTAATAAAGTAAGGATTATGGCACTGAGAGTTAAGCTTGCATTCTAAAGGTGGCTAAATATTTTTTTTTAATGCAGTCCTTGTGTTAGTGTTACAAACATACAAATGAACAATATTTTCCTTTTAATAGTATCGGCAGCTTTAAAGTTTTTTACTACATAATCCAAAGAAACCGTTTAACATCAAAAATATTAAATCGGATATTTATTAAAGAAACGAAAAGTTAACCGAAGCCTTAAAGACTTAAAAACTTTTGAGTTACGTTCAAAAAGTTAGGAAAAAAAAATTAAAGTTCAGGTTCAGGTTCGTATAGAATTGCAAAAGGTGGGCGATAATTTTACTTAAAAAGTGAGAAATAAAGAAAAGGTCACTTAGAGGATTTAACCAAACTTTTTAACAAACTCAATAACTATAGGTATAACATATAGGTTTAGGTAAGGTTTTCTCTAGAAGTTTCACTTGTAATCGAGAATTCAATTTACAAAGTCATTTTGTATTATAAATGATAACGCTTAGGGAATTTCAACACACGGAAGGCCTCCGGAGGCTTACTTTCGCATCTCCTTTGTCATCCAGATACAACCGTATACCTTCTACATATCTACGTACTTTTGTAACAATTTAAATAGAATGTTTTTAGAAAAAAAACATACGCAGTGCCATAGCTGTGGGGCACTATACTTTTTTATACTCCCCCCCACAATCTCCCCACCCTCACACCTAGGCCATAAAATGACTGAGTTCTTTTTTCATTATATTACACTGGAAATTATTTTCAAATACGTTTGAAAAAAAAACAACAATTTTTTGTTTTGCAGATTATTTAGGAGTAAAGTAGCGTCCGGGCATGTCGCCCCCTCCCCTTGCTCCGCCGCTGAACACACGTGAAACACTGACGTGGTGTCTTAATATTTAAAAAGGCCACGTCGCAAAGCCGTGTCTAATTGTGGTAAACGACACCGGCAAATTATACGTCAGAATGTAGGTCGCCTTGAAACGGAATATTTTAAAATGTAGACACAATTGAAGGGGCACTGAATTACTCATATTACAGCCACATTTAGACGAAGAGAAAGAAAATACATTTATTACCATATAGAAGAAAAAACACATTACACATATTTCTTCATCATCAGCTAAAATGTCCCCACTGAGGAGCTCGGAACCTACCCTACTGTGGTGACAAGGCCATAGTCAACCCTGGGAATCGTAGGTAGAGGTGGGGATTTCGAGAAGACGGCGACATAGTGTGGCCCAATGTTGCTTTACCACTGGAGAGCATGATGGCACTGTCCATGGGTAGGAAAGTGCTGAGGGTTAAGGTTCTTTTTTCGGAGATCCTGGAACTTTCATCAGTTGCACTTGATGGTGGCCACTGGGGGGGTTTTAGTAGGTCAAACTCTACATAACACTGTCATGGCCTCAGAAGGCAGGGTGTCTTTCGAGGACACCCCCCTTCCTTCAAAGAAAGGCCATAGCCGACCACGGTAGACTAGTGCATGTTGGTTGACTTTACACAAATTATCTTTGAATTTCTTCGCCGATATGAGCAAGTTATATGGCCTAGTCACCCCCCTAATAATAGGGTAGGCTCCGAGCCCCTCGGTGGGGACGTATAGTGAGCTGATGATGATAATGATGATGATGATGAGCAAGTTGCATCACAATGTATTCCTTCACAGTACACAGATTTATAACACCAAAGAAAAGTGTTGCAAAAGGAGCCAGCTCAGTCTCAGGGTCGTAAAACATTGTCCCAATGCAACCAGCAATCAGCAACATTGATAATCACTTAGTGTAGATGTGGTACGAGAAATCTTTACTAAGTAAGGTCTTCAACACTAAAGAGCAATTATAATGTCAGGCTACTTCAGATCATCGTAGCATCGTGTATTTGGTGTGGGGTCATTACCGGTCACTAGCACACGGTGGGTGCGCCTCACCCGAGGGGAGCGTCTCACATTTGTATAACACTTGAATAAGTATTGCATCGTAAGCAAAGTTACACTTTAAATACATATTCAAATATGATTATTGTTTATTTCTTTAAAAAAAATAATACGAATTTTTATCGTTGTGTTTGTGACCAGCATTTGATTCGGCACGTAGAGCAGCAAAGCACTCTTATATACGACGTGCCAAGTCATGCGTGTACTGTACGAAGTTGTTACATATTCCGTCGTCTTCTGCCCGCGCCAGCTAATGAAATCAATAGATTTCGCGCTCCAATAACTTGCAAAAAGATAAGAGAACATAATGCTCTCATTGTCCGGAGCCTGACTGCGATTTAAGTAGGTATTATTATGAGAAACTATCTACAATGGAAATTTATAAAATCTCAAATTATGCAACATTCAGTTTAATGTGTGATGTTCCACTTAAAAAATAATTCCACCAATAGCCAATACCAATAAGGCGCACAAAAACCAGGATCTCGTGAAGAACAATTGCCGCTCTGACCACTGACCGACTTTTATCTCACAAACATATTTAAAAACTGCATCCTGGTGGCTATTGTACCCGCGTCCCCGACTCATAACGTGTGAAACGTACAAGGGACTGTAGCTTTTAAAGTAGAACACCGCGAACGAACTCGTTGGTAACACAGGTGCTCATTTACCACAGAAGGCAGACCCACAACGATGTAAAAAAAATCGATTATATTTCTATTTAACATTGAAAGAATTACACGATTAATCGATTCCATAGACACAGACCGCAGCTATCAACGATTAAAAAAAAAGTTAATCAAAAACTCCTTAAATATAAGTAACGAATTGAAAAAAATATATTTTTAACTTTCAAAATAATATAAATACGAAAGTTAGACGTCACACGTCAGTTCATTCTACATGACCTAACTTCTCTCTACTTCAGGTACATCGATCTGTCCCAAACCCCAAAGCATGACCGAATAAGCTACAAAGACTAGACTAGAGTTAAATCGGCAAAGTGCTGCAGCCAAGAATACCCGGGATCAATATAGATAACCATCACAGTTTCGACGCAATAAGTTAATCTGGGCAGGTAGGAGGCGCTGCTGTTGCGAGTACTGTTAGGAAATATTTAAAACGTACATAGGCATAAGAAATTATATTAATAAAAATTAAATCTACCATCGATCCAGATGAGCTTGTCGCATCGTTTATCATCATCATCTGCCCACTGCTGGAGAGGCCGTCCCCAATGCCTTCCACACACAGTCCTCCTTCCTCATCCAACGATTTCTCATGATGGCATATACAAAATTATTTCTTTAATAGGAAACCAGTTCAATTCTTCGTCTTTGCTTATTTCGCTAACGCCGAAATCGAATGGAGATCATTAGGGGTCGTGCAAGTATGACGTAAGCACTAAAGGGGGAACTAAGGGTCGTTGCTTTTCT
Organism: Papilio gigon; assembly: GCA_027563995.1. Taxonomy (NCBI): domain Eukaryota; kingdom Metazoa; phylum Arthropoda; class Insecta; order Lepidoptera; family Papilionidae; genus Papilio; species Papilio gigon. The sequence continues at coordinate 6,439,576 of JAODUI010000005.1, read as the reverse complement.
TATTTTTGATGACGTGGTGGTGGGGTGTCTTGATGGTAATTACGTCTGCAGGGTTTCCTTACTTTTGGTGACGAGGGGGGGGGGGGGGAAAAATTGTAATAAATCTACTTCCGAAATACTTGAACGGCCCCTTATGAGTATAACAGTTATAGATCGGAAGGGCGTCGTGGAGGGA
>JAODUI010000005.1:6359607-6400660 GCA_027563995.1 Papilio gigon | reverse complement strand
AATAACTTTTTCAAGATAAATATATTAATTTATCATAACGATAACGAGGTATAGTCCCTCGAATTCATACAAATATAGTATCGTCGGCAGCGTGTGGTTCGAGATCATCAGACCTTTCATCACGAGGAAGAAGATCAAGAAGGACACCTTAAGCGTCACCAGCTCAACTCCAACTGCTGAAGTGGCTGTCATATACAAAGATAATGCGGTTCAGAAATATGCTGATTGTCAGAAATAACTATTTGTTTTGTTATTACAAAAAAAACGTGGGAATTTGTTTTTAAGTTGTCGAAATATATTTTATGAAGCATCGTTATCGTTATTTTACTGTCGATTTATGCATGTTTTTGGTATAGGTTTAGACATTCTTAATTAAATTTGATTAGTTCCTAATTGGCATTCCTGAATGAGGGCGGCCGAGGACCGATCGTCGTGGCGATTTTCGAGGAAGGCCTACGTTCAGCAGTGGGCGACGTGTGGCTGATATGATGATGATGATATGATATCCTAATTTAATCTACAATTAAGTGATTGGAAACAAAAATGATAACTGGTAGATCAAATGAAATACGAAGTTTAATACAATGGATTCAGTAATTTGAAATTCTTCCTTTACTACCAATCGGCGCGGACACCGGGTCGACTAAACTTACTGTAACAGTTTTCTATTCATTTCTTAATTAGTATTTGAAAGCATATACTATGACTTGATAAGGATTTAAACGAACGTTCAAATTAACGATTAATCTTCGCTCTCTGGATCTCCGGCGCACTCTCACACTATCACTGCGAGTGACGTAAACTGACGCCATTACAATAAATCTGTATCAGAACTCACAACTGTATAAGCGAAGCAGATACGATCCAGAAAAAACAATGCCAGGTATTAAAGAGTAAAGCGAAAAAAGCCAAGAACTGAGTCTAGATGGCGCTGATCTTAATTGAGACTTTTATAGGTAAAGCTCACTTCCTTTTGGTTGTAACAAATTAGTTAGTTTAGACGTATTTGTTGTCGTAACAATAACCAGTTTATTAAGACCTACCGAATATTACATGAAGTAAAATGTACATTCAGATATCGCGTCTCAATGTTCTAGCTACGCTTCTCTTCCGCTTTCGCAGCTGTGTGTAACAGGCGTTATCTCGCGCGATGCGGACTGTAAGATCGTTTGAATGCTGCGAAATACGTCATACATCCTCTTTCTATATAAATATGTTATTTAGTGTACTGAGTTATATTCAGGTGGGCATTTTTAAATTTACGATTTCATAAAGATCATTTTTGCATAGAATTTTCATCAAACTTTGTCTGCCTACTGCTGGATGTAGGCCTTTCTAGTTGCCCTCCACAGTATACATAGAATGGGATTTATACATTAGTTACAGACGAGACACAGATGTCATCGTCAGCAGTCCTTGTCTACCCACTGTTGAATAGCGATATATTTTGTTTTAAAACATTTTTTTTTTGTGAAAATATCAATAGATTTTTCTTCATCTACTAATATTTCTTATAACCATTCCTGGTAAGCTTGAGTTTGTGTTAGGAATGGTTCACGACTATATTCGAATGGTGGTATTAGAACCCGCGACCGCTAGATCGGTATTCCTTATCCATAGCCATTAGGCTATTAACGCTTCTAATGTATAATGATGATGAAAAATTTGTTTCTCGTTGCATGTTTATTCGTACTAACATCTCGTGCTATAAAAACTTAAATAGAATTATGTAGGTTATTAGTAAACGCAAGCCCAGGCGATCTAAATATAATAAAGGGCCGACAAGGAAGCGAGGCCGCGTCAAACATTTCACAAACATATTTTTACAGTAGCGAGTGAATCAGACTACTCTATTTGCAGTAGATATTCACGTAGATGTGTGTCAACGTGTTTTAATTCTAGAGCAGGTTTTCACTCGCTAAATACCCGTATGAAACATATTATCGTACCACATATGACCGTTGGTGGCGCTGTTGTTAAGTGTTTTACCGAACCGGCCCGTTTCATTATCCAGGCTCAATCCCCGCCATGTACCAATGTTTTTCGATTTTCGAATTTCATATGTACAATATCCGACGTACACGACGAAGGAAGACATCGTTATGCAATTTGCACATATCTGTGAAGAAATTCAAAGATGTATGAGAAATTAATGCACGGGGCCATCGTAGTTGACTATGGCCTAGTCACCCTTAATATTAGTGTAGGCTCTGAGCTCTGCGGTGGGCTCGTTTAGTGAGCTGATAATATATTCTCTCTAAAAAAAAAGACATGATAATCATACGTTTTCTTTATTTGTTACGGGCCGTGGAAACTCACATTAAAGATAATTAACAAATGCCGTACGTCAAAAAAGGTAAATAGGATGACGACTGGTGTACTGTTAATGTTTGTCATATAAATATTAAAAACACATACAAATATAATACACCTCTTGAAATGAAGCCTAAAGAAATCGTTTCATTTCGTATTTATACAAAGCTATTATTAAGCTAAATAGTTTATTTACTTAATTTAGTATAAATTTACACTATTTTTCCGAATGAATTCCGCGTAGCTTAAGTGGAGAAAGCTACACGAATTACGTAGCGTTCTTGCGCGTAGCAACCCTCCGTACTACGTGGACATATTTTGACCTCTCCTCAATCATTTGTACTTACATTCAAATATTGAACTAAGTAAATCATCAAACAAATTATTTATAATTTAAACACAGCTAGATATTTTATTGGCGAGAACGGTAAAGTATACTTTAAATAAAATAAAATAAATTTAATTTATTAAAAAATGTACGAATACCTTTAAAAGTGGACCATGTATGACCTGCAATATTGATGACGTCATAAACATTTTCTCCATCAGTTGTAACCACGTCCGCGTAATCCAACTGACCTATCTTTGTAAGGTTTAGTAATCGTCGGCAAGGTCGATGTTTGTGATGCAGAATTCTTGGCATTACGTTCTCGTTACGTTTGATTCGGACCGTTTTATAAAAACGTTTATTTCAATTTCCCTTTTTCTATATAGCGTAGGTACAGTATGTACTCCATACATATCTATCAAATCGTATCTGAACTCACACACTTACGCATGTAGTCTTTCACACAATCCATCCACATCTTCGGTCTACCTCTACCTTCATAGCTATCCACATTCAATCTTATCACCTTCTCGTTTAAATGCACATCATCTCCGCACATGACCATACCACGATAACCTTTTACTTGTTAATTTTTCTATCACTGGCGTTACAATAAAACTTCCCTTGATGTATTCATAAAATTATAAAGCCTTATGTGTATACATAGAATGGATTATTTTGTAATCCTTTTCATATTCATGTCAATTATGGTACAAGGTGACACGAGATGTAGCAGGTGAGACGGTATTTATAGTCCGCACCACAAGCTGGAGCGACTCCAGATGGTCTGAAGTCATAGTACATACGGATGACTCATTGGTTACATTAGTTATTTATCACTCAAAAATTAAGCAATATAACATTGGTCGTTAGATGACAACCATTTATGTGATTAGCCTTGACTGTACAGGGTCTCATTTTGATATGGTCCGTTCTAACATCAGCCCTAGGCCCGAGGTCCGAGGTCTTGGATAAATCCGGCCCTATTTATTTATTTAATTATATAAAGCTCCGCTTTTACTGTGTAAAGAAGTATTTAATACACACAATGACACACGCATTCACATACACGCAATGGTAGAACTCTTGACGGTACTACCCCATTGTAAAAATATACGAATGATGAGCCCGTATTGACAAGGACCCTGTAAACCGACGCAGTCCAAAGTTACACGCTTTGGGTATCAGCAGAGCCTCTTCCATTACCTCTACCCTTTTCTCTACACAGTCGGTACAGTATGCACTCTTCCATACATCTCTGTCAGCTCATATCTGAACTCACACACTTACGCATATCCTCTTTCACACAATCCATCCACACCTTTGGTCTTTGTCTACCTTTATAGCCATCCACATTCAATCTCATCACCTTCTTGTTAATTCTGTGTCAATGTGTTCTTTCTTTTTATTCAATTCATTATTTTAGTACCAAAAAGAATTATTTACATTATTAATGTGATCATAAATAAGACGTAGTTATTGTGTGTCAGACCGAGTGCCAATCCAGATAGCCGAGTCCACTGACACGCAGTAGATAAAAAAAAAACATTCTTGTATCATTTTTTTATAAACAAATAATATTCTAAGGTTAAAAGTTGTCAATTTCTCAGTTGGGAATTAAATAATAAAAAACAGTCATTTTTGTTGGGATTAAAATTATTATTTAAATAATTTCTCGTTGGTATTTTCAAAGTACAACTTAGTATTCTATAAAAAGCGAATATGGTATTGCGGATGTCTGGGGGTCGATGGTCTTTGTGATGCCGCCGCTTGTGTGCCCCCCACCCTTTTCTCATATAAAATACATCGGTACTCATTTTTTTTATTTACTTAAACATCTTGCTATGTAGACAATGTACAAACTATTTCAAGTATTGTGTTATACCCATAAACCAGTGTATGAGCGTTATCACAATATAATGTGTAATGATAACAAACCAGCGGGTTACAGCGCAGGACAGGGGGCGCTGGTGACCTCTTATGACAGACAACAACACAAATATATTAGATATTGTAACATTTTTTTTTACCTTATATAATCAAGATGTTTCGAGAACTCTTAAATTCGCTGAACGCTTTTAAATTTCGCTCTTTGAAACTTCTTCAAACATTTGACATAACACTATGACGTTCTAATAGATTAATTCGAAAAGGTGTTGTGTATTAACTACCAAATAATATGTATACGAAAAAAAAAACATTCATCAAAATTCAACCATATTTCGTTAGCAATAAAATTCAAAATAACTTGCATAGTTACACGACTCGTGCATTTCAAACTGAACTTAAAGACTTAGGCAATAGGGTTAACTTTCTCTTAATGATAAATTACAGTTCGTAAGAATAGATTTGGCAGGGACTGTCGTTGTGTATATTGGGTTACTTCTGGCCAGTACTGGCTGACTCATTAGTTTAAACGGCCAGTTAGCGAGACACGTCTCTGTTATTTACTACAAGATTTAGATGTACATAATATCACGTACATATGCAGGTGAGAACTGGACAGGCAGATTGGTAAATACATGGTAATTGAGATAGATTTATTTATAGTTGAGACCAGTTATTTATATAAACATAAAAAAATCATAATTACATAATACATTCGTTTGTTTGTAATTCTTTTTAGTTCATGGAATTCGAAAATTCTTTTGTTTTTCTTGATTTTTATTATAAGAACATGTCAGTCCCATAGTTACATTTAGAACACATATAATTAATATGACGAAATGACAGAGAAAACAAAAAAACGTATTAACATAGCGTTTTAACATATTTATCAGTGTTCGCTAAATATTATTAGGCAATGTTAAATTTTTTGTATAATTTTGAGATAAAAAAAAATCACATTTAAATACAAAACATCATAAGAAAAGCCTAATTATTTTGAACTGTCTATACCAATTTACAAATTTCTAAAAAAAAACATAAGATGTTCATAACTAAGAGCTACCAGCGCTTTTTAAATGACGAAAAACTGTTTATTCTGTAAACATTTATATCTTGTGTATTATGGATGTAAGTGATCTCATGAGTCAGATGCAGGACCGTCTCCGACGGCGGACGTTACGCAAATGTCCCGCAGTGCATCCGCCATTGTATTTATCGGAAAGAATCCCGACCCACATAGCTGTAGCGATCTTTGTGAAACTAAATTTAGTGCAGCTGAAATAGCCGGCGGCCGGGCGACCGATATAGACCACGGCTTGTTCTCATGTCGATTGTCGTCAACGGCGCTAAATTTTTTACAAATAATCACATCTAACTTACATTCAATTATTATGGTTGACGATAGATTCACTGCATCCAGCTTTATCAGAAGTCGTTTCAGGCAACGGGCCCATCGGATTATTGTAATTTAGGACGGGAGAGTGGGTCTGCACGGTCGCAACTGCTTAAACACTTAAATCCACTCACGCGCAGATGAACCTTGGCTATATATCTTTCACATTATTAAAACTTTCGTGATAACACTATACTAATAAAAACGACTCAACTCACATGTATACCGGTGTCGGTACCGACTTATTTCGAGTCCATCGGAGACTCTTCTTCAGGGTGAGTGGAATTGGTACAGGTTATATGGGAGTATACTTAATAAGTATAGAAAAGTAGCTTTAAATGCGGAAACGGAATTGAAATGATCACTACACAACCCAACAACAGGAAAAGGGTGCGGAATGATCAGTTTCAATAACACCTCAGTTAAATCACCCACTTGATTAGTGAAGGCCTTACTTGCTTTATAGCCTTCATTGTCGGCATACTGTCCCTTTCCCTTCGTAGTGTCGGCACAATATGTGCGCCATACATGTCTATCAGCCGTTACATCTAAATTCATTCTCTTACGCATATCTTCACACAATCCTCACCTTCTTCGGTCTTCCTCGACCATAGAAAATTGACTTATCAATTTACTTCTATTATATAAAGTTGTGACTTTTTATTGAATCAATTTGAAATCTTTTTTTTTGCTTAATAACATCACTAAAGTCGTATAAAAGTCGATAACCATAAAATCTCGAACAAAATACGTCGATAAAATATATTGAATGCTTTCGACTTGTTGTGATTTATTTTACAATAAAGAAACATCGACGTTTATCACGAAATAAAGAATGAAAGACAAATACATTAAAATAAAATAGACCACACACACACATTAGTTTTTGTATTACACTTTTAACCTAACGTGTGTGACAAAACTGTACAGTTATTTGATCTACGTAACTCTGCTATGTCTGTCGGTGACGCCTGCACGAACCGTCATGTAAAACCTAACGTGTGTGGCCTACATTAGACGTATGAAAAGCCAACGTTTTCCAACAGTACGACTTTTATTCAACCAGAACCAAAATAGATCGGTAACACATCACAAAGTTAACAATCGGGAATTCTTGGCAGCGGTCGGTTAACGACGAATTTTTGCTTCATGTCCAAAACGGCGCTTAGAAACTATAGAATTTAAATAGGTATCTAGAATGAATCTAGACTTTTTTAGAATCTAATCAAGTACAGTGTTCATTTGAAGACAAGATAGAATTTTTGCAATATCCGCCCACCCGTCGCCCTTGTTTTTTTTTAGACCAAATTAACGCTTGACCACAATCCCACCTGATTCCAAGTGATGATGTGGTCGATACATGGTAGGAGCTAGTTTAGTAAGTGCCTATTCATTCTGCTTTTGAAGGCCCAAACATCGTACTTGGCCCTAGTTAAAGTACAACCGTCCTTGACAATCTCATTAAACGTAATCCGTTTTGATGACGTCGATCGTGCCTTATTTAAAAAACAAACGCCTGGTAAACTGAAATTTATTCATAAAATTCATGTCACGCGTAAATCATGTTTTCAGACTATAGTAAAAGTTGCTGTCCTGATTTAACGGTAACACGAGAATACAATGTAAACGAATGTTAGATAACTTTTAATGTATCGGAAGCAATTTATGTAATGAATAGTTCTAAATTCAAATCAAATTTAAATTGATTCATCTGCAAAGATAAACAACGATATAGTAATCACTCGGCAAGGTTATTTAAAATTGCGTTACTTCTTTTAGAGGTGTTGAAATATGGGAATCGAATAAACTTAATAGTGAAGCCTAATGCAACCATCAACATCACCTTTGTCTGCCCACTGCACATAGACCTTCCCCAACGCCTTAGACATTATGCTGCCCGATTCAATGAAAATAAGAAATTATATTCACACATCACTGTCTGATGTCATTTGTTTATAGATTTATTTTGTACTGTGTATTTTTTTTTGTGTTTAAATTGATAACACAAACATGCCAGTTTTAATAAATCCTTGATTACAGTTTTATAAAGGTGATATTGTTTAGACAAGTTTTAAACGTGTAGTGTTATGCCAGACTGTAGTTACGTGTGACTGTTACGTGATAACAAACGTCTATCAATTCAAACGTATTCATATGTTAGTAACTAACTAGAGTGACGCAGAGAGCCGAAGTGTGTCTTGGACTCCGACAATATAATCTCCACCTATCACGATCCCGCGCGACACAGTCCTGGTCTTGCAGCTCTCTTAGGTCCTTTACCTCAGCGATACCTGGGACGACCAACTGGGTAACAACCACTTCCTAAGTACGCGCGTTTCAGGCTGCGAACATCATTGATTCTATCTGTATGATATATTAGTAAGAAGTAAGATAATTGCTTTACCCGGTACCTGTATGGTTGTATCAGAAGCTGGCGACTCGCCAGCAGACATAAAAGCTCGGTGTCTCATTCCGTCATAGACTATACAAATATAGACAAATAAGAATATCTTGGCGGTAAGAATGGTGCTATCGGAAATATGTAAAACCTACGTATTGCAAAGGCTTCATTGGATGGGCCACCTCGTGAGAACGGGAGAAGATCGGAGAGCCATGTGAGCGGTATCTCGGGCCGCCTACCCGTCGGCTGGCCGAGATATCGGTGGACAGACGCCGTGGAGCTAAACATAGAGAGCAAGTCCAAGAGGTTCATGACGGTGCGGGACCGATATGGGTGGAGATTTTTTTATTGTCAGACGCCAAAACATACATCAGGTCGCTGCGTCACTCTAATTAGTAAGTGTTATATATGCGTAGGAAATTTAAATTAAAAACAAAAAAATTAAAGGAGACAGTCACTGATCTTAGTATAATTTTTAAGCATTTACTGAGGGTTCTGGAGAATTAGTTCTACGCTAAAAACTTTATGCTACGCAATGTCTACGAACGCTACGCTGATCTCACATCATGTGAGAATTCCAGTAACTCTGTAGATGTTAATCTATGACGCATACGTCATAGAGTATCGTAGTCTTATTTTAATGGTAGCCGTGTCTCAGGCGAAATTCGTTGACGGCCAGTTTGAATAAATTACACCCTATTGCGAAATATTATGAAGTAATTAAAACCTATAAGGTGACCCTGTATGAAAAAATCGTGTTAAATTATAACTGATTGCGATCTGTCAGTCCATCTGCCATCAGCGCCATCTGTCAATAACAAAAAGTATTACAAGACTCTTGTACTATAGATGTCTTGTCATGTTTTCTTTTTCTTTTATATCATCTATGCAGGTTTAAATATTTTCTGACAGAACTATCCGCGATCGTAGCGCCTCTATACCCACCCTTTTTTTTTTTTGTTCACTGGACTGTCTATACCCACCCTAACCAACTTATCCGTAAGTCCTCATTTGTTTCGAATCTCCCAAACGACTGCTCGGTTAACAGAAGTAACTTAGCGTTTTTTAATTCACACCGACAAATTCGCGAGCAACAGCTAGTTCATAATATAATGTTTGAGTCTATTAAATAAAATTATCCAGCATTAATAATATTCGTCGGAATTATTATAAACGTTTGCAATATGTCTAGTAATTAAATGCGGTAGAGTTCTGTGCGGCGGTGGAAGTGGGTCGCATATAAATCTGCGTAACATATTGTGTTACGCAGATTGCCCGAGATAATCTACAGAACACTTGATACAAACTATTCCTTTCAAATATGCAAATATATGCAGGTTACGATATTTTCCTTCACGGTAAGAGCGTTGGATAACTTACATATGCAATTCGAAAATGGAAAAGACATTGTTACATGGCGGTGATCGAACCAGGACAATGTTGAGTACGGTCCTATCTGGTCAAGCGCTTAACAACCGCGCCACCGACGCTCTTAGATATTCTACTATAGATATAACACAACACTACTTATAAAAACGGCTTACCTCACGTGTAAATCGGTGTCGATACCGACTAGTTTCGATCGGGGGCTCTTCTTCACCAGTCCCAAGCCCCATACCATCACCCCGTACTACAGCGCATTCTCGACGGGCCGTTTTTATACATAGTATATTCAACCAAGTAATACATGTAAAATTATTCCAGTAGAAAAGACGTAATTGTTATATTTTTCTTTACAGTATTACGTAAATGTTTATGAATTTATCGAGGCGGCTAACAGATGCATTTATTTTCAGAGTGTTAGTTTTAATTTTGTAAACGTAATTTTAACTAACCCGCATTGAACCAACGTCGTTGACTATGGCCTAGTCACCCTTAATACAACGTAGGATACGATCCCCTAGGTGGGGATGTATGACTTGATGAACATTAAATCTATTCCTCACGGATGGAGTCACGATATTCAATTAGTTATGATATAAAAATTAATAGCTATATAAAATGAGATGCGTGATATCAGAATAATTACAAGCGTTTGCAGTTGTACGGTCGTAATATAAATTATACGAACTTCAAACAACGATGCGATTACAAATTTCCCGTTTTATCGTGCAGTAATAATGTATTTTGAATTTCTACATTATATTCAGATGTTATGTAAATTTAGAATAACGCAAGTCTTAAGTACGATTATTATAAAGTATACAATACATTCTTTACAATTAAATAATGTAACACAAGTGACGAATAAGGTTTTACTTATGTTATTGTGAAATTAACGCAGCTTTAAGTCATAATTTATAGCCTTTGTGTTCTTTCTCAAAGTTCTTCTTCAGGTGTCCATATCGATGATCATTCTTGTTATCTAACCGCTCGTTTGCCCCTTCTCGTATTAAAAAAAAAGCGTTCTACATCTGTATATCCAGATCCATACAGCTATTGTGGCCTTCTGACATCCATCCATCCAAACTTTCTCATGTATAATATTAGTAAGATGTTAAAACGATAGTTATTTTTGTTTAATAATTTTAAAAGATTCCATTAGACTTAATAATTAAGTAAATAAGTTACAAATAATTTCAAATATTGCTTAAATTTAATATTAAATGTTAAATGTATTAGTTAACTGTACTGTAATATTTGTGTAAAAAAAAAATAGTATCGTAAGTTATTTCTTCTCTTGAGGTTTTATGTAAGGTCCGCCTATGCTGTCAACGCTCTCTCGAGATTCAGCCACGTCTTTCTGTCTGAAGTCCGACAGTGCTCCGCGATTTATAACCGTAAGGAATATACCACAAAACTACTATTAAAACCGGCTTAACTCACGTGTAGATCGGTGTAGGTACCGACTAGTTTCGGACCGGTCTGGAGTCCTACATCACGCATCAGTGGAAAGTCTCACGAAAGTTTTAATAGTTTAAGATACCACATTGATAATATATAGAACCTTGCATTATGTCCGCATTAGTCAGCAATCATTAACAGTTTCCAGCCGCCGTCGAAAATATGTTGGAACTATGACTCACAATTATTTGCTTCTATAAATAAATATATATTTTAGGTGAGCATTCCGTTATATAAATGTGCCGTGGACTGAGATTGGAGATAGTTGTAATTCTGTCATATTACACTATAATAAAAGGAGTGCGAACTGTGTGACGTAAGGCCTGCTACCAGTCGGCAGACACTGATGAAACTATAATCTGTATATAAACACGTGCAAAGTAAACCCAGTATCTATTTTTCAAGGAACTTACTTGAACGTGTTGACACAGTTTATATTAAGGTGGATAACATGAAGTTACATTTAATTTTTAAAATGTTTGATTACAAATGACGGTTGAATTACTACAAATGAGCGACCTCTAGTAACTGTTTGTATATAAATAAAGATAATTTTTCATTGATTTTTTTTAGGAAGTCAAGTACAGTACATTCACAATCTTATTTCCTAACTTGTTGTTTCGTGGAATTTTTCATATATTATTAAAAATATTTCTTGCTCAAAAACATTTTTTTTTATCTTTATAAAATATTGGTAGATTTGTCTTAATATACTAATATTTCTTGTAACCGTTCCTAGTAAACTGGAAAAAGCTTGTGTTAGGAATGGTTCACGTTAACAGTTGAATGGCGGGATTCGTTCCCGCGACCGCTACAGCTTTAGTCCGTATCCATAACCATTAGCCTATTGGCGTTTCGTATACAATCGTAGATAAGTTATTATTAAATTTATACATTTACAACCTATAGAAATATCTGGAGCACCGTGGTGAGATGTGAAAAAGTAATTTTCATAGTCATAACTTACTTACCACTCTATCAAAGTCAGGGTCGTATTTATCCAGTCAGATCTTCAGCGAGAACTGTGCAGTTGACTACAATGGACATATACTATAAGTGTATTATTGTGCAAGTCATTACAATATTTTTTGTTATATTTATTTACCATATAAAGTACTAAAATATTGTAGTATTAAAAGCTAATTCTATACTATAACAAAGTGTAAACTTTTTTAACTTTGTTATGTAGGATCTCAGCAGCTAAGGCATTGATTTTAATAATTGTTCTTCACAAACCAGCTCTATACTTACGCTAGGTTTTAGACTATATATGAACACGTTAATAACGTATGGGCGTGTGAATAGGTGGAAACTGTTATGCAAGAATTTCATGCAGGTGTAGGTGAACGGGAACAGTGGTTTTTTATTACCATTCGTGGATAAATTAAACGATTTAAAAGTTTATTACTTCTATATCGATAATCGAAACAGTAATATGGAATATCGTAAAAATTTACTTGTAAATCTATCGTATATAAAAGTCGAATACTGAATGAAAAAAAACATTCGTTTGCACATAGCAGTGCAGGTATGTTTTCAATTACCGCCATAACAGTTTAGGATGGTTCATTTTATTTTATAAACATCGATGTAAAAGATAACATACGGAAGGGCATAGCCGGCGTATGCGCGCGGCGAGCGCGGCGGGCACGGCCACAGTGCGCGGCTGAGCAGTGCGGCCGCCCCAGTGAAAGCCAAGCCCGTCTGAAAGCGTCGCCCGCCCAGCGCCCAGCGGCCCGGCGGCGCGCATCCGCCTAAAATGGGGTGATCGGGCGTCGCGGTGTCGTGTTCCCGGTATAAAAAGCAACCGCGCTCCCCGCCGCCGGTCAGAACGGCTTCAAACGTAAGTAGGCACGCACGTGCACGCCCCGTGCGAATGTGTTATCGTTACCCGCGAGTGTCGGTGCCGTGACGTCGAACGCGCCAGCTGATTTGCCGATTGGATTTGGATTTTTGTGCAAGTGGTCTCTCCAGTGGATACCGTTGTTTATTGATCGAGGTTGATGGCCGTCGCGCGTTGAGCGTCGACCGTTTAGTGTGTACAGCAGTAGAGGATACCGTAGAGATTAACGACAAGTTCGAACCGATTATCGTCCCGCCCGGGCGCCAGTAACCTTACACAACACCAGACACGAATAACAACAGAGGTACAGTCCAACATTATACTCTTGATTGAACAACGTACAAGGCGAAGGAGGCGGAACGACAATCGGAATTCGAATCCATTAGCCATTGCCATAAAAGACAATAAACAACAAAGCACGATCGAGTAAATCCGCTGGCGGTGTTCCAGTGCGCTTCAGTGACGTAACATCCGCATAGAGCCGAGCGGGATAGCCAATAAAAACGAACGCACGAAAGTCGGGTATTACGCAAACGGCGTCCGCGCTGGCAGCGATCCCAAATCGGCCTCTACTCGGGTTACGGCCACAAATAGCCGCACGGGCGGCGCGGCGGTGCTGCGGCGGCACTCGGCGCTCACCTAGCTGCCAGTCTAACGCGCTGTGCTCCACAGGAAGGCTCCAGGGCTGTGTTCTCGTGTCTCGACTAGCCCAAAGTCTCGTTAGCCCTCCGAAATGCCGAAGCCACAAGTACAAGAGGGCGAGGACCCCGATCCGACCCCGTACCTGTTCGTTTCTCTGGAACAGAAACGTATCGACCAGAGCAAGCCCTACGATGGCAAGAAAGCTTGCTGGGTGCCGGACGAGAAGGAGGGCTTCGTGCAGGGTGAAATTAAGGCCACCAAGGGCGACCTGGTGACCGTCAACCTCCCCGGAGGCGAGGTAATTATGATAACCACACCACAGACGAGAAGTTACCTTTTACAGAATCTTTAAAAAGAAGTTAATTTAACTTTAACTTAAGATAAACTTACAGTTCACTACGATTGAGGGATTAAATGATATAATCCAAGATAATTGGATTAAAAACAACAAAGTTTTTATAATAGAACATATGGCAGTGTGATAAGCCAGTTCATTCTTAAAAAGAATTTAAATAGAAACAATGTTATAGTTCATTAATACATAGCTGCATTTAAAGATAAGTTTTTATTTCAAATCTTATTATTACCAAGGGCTAACTTGAGCTAATGTTAGGTTCGTAAGCACATACTTAATGCATTTGTTGAATGAGCAGGAGAAGACACTTAAAAAGGACCTTCTATCACAAGTGAATCCGCCGAAATTCGAAAAAGTCGAGGACATGGCGGACTTGACTTATCTTAACGAGGCTGCCGTGCTGCACAACCTCCGACAACGATACTATGCGAAACTAATCTACGTAAGTAGGCGCGACAAGCGCCTTTACCACTATAGTAATACTGACCACAACATCTCTCCCACAGACCAAAGACTTCAAGAAGGATCTTGTAGCTCAAGTCAACCCGCCTAAGTACGAGAAATGCGAGGATATGTCCAACTTGACATATCTCAACGACGCTTCGGTTTTATATAACTTGAAGCAGAGATATTACCATAAGCTTATCTACGTAAGTCAGCTCTCGGCCGCGAGTGCAGCGAGTGCAGCGCCCCCGTGTGACGTGCAGCGCCCCCGTGTGACCAGCCCCCGCCCCCTGCATGACTCTTCTACGACTACCCCTCACTTGAAATGCGACCAAAACTTTTAACTACCGTCTATACTACACATTTCTATGGACGCTGGAAGTTCACGTTTTGAAAGTAATTCAAAATAGATTTTGTAGAATTTAGATATATCGATGCATAATGATTGTTGAGGACCTTATATCTGGTCACAGTATTCACCTTACTGTTTTTCATATACACCTTTAATTTCAATTTACAAAACAAAAAAAATATATTGCTAACAATCGTTACTCTATTTTTACAATTGAACTGAAAATAGGTCGATTTGCTTTAATTACTTTGATTACAAATATATAAAGTCAGCTGTACTGATTCAGTTTTAACTGAACAAGCGGACTATATAGTAAATGATATTTAAAACTGAGAACTGTACTGCTTAACTGACAGTTAAAATTTGACATGGATTTATAGCTATTTATGACTTAAGTTATTGGACAAAATGTCAACTTAAAGTTAGGCGAGTCGCATTCAAGTTCTTCCTATCCCGACGTATCCATTCCAGATTCACAACCGATCTTGAACCCTTTTACACAGGACAAGTCGGTACGCAACGGACACAGCGGCGTCTAGTCAACAATACTTCCTAGAATAGTTTTCTCAGTGTTGTCTTAGTTTTCTTCTTTAGATTTTCGTGGATTTCGAATGATGTGACACTTGTATTGCCATCTCTTTTCCCTAAAAGGAGAATGAAAGTGATGTCTATACTGTGACGCAGGTGTGACATTCATTGTGCTGAGTGTTTTAATGGTTTTCAGACATATATCTTATGACCTCCTTTGTTTATGTCATCACGTTTTGTAACTATATTCTGTACAGACAGATAAACTTCGTTCATTATATTTTATGGAACTAGTTGAAACCCGTAACTCTCTCAGTATTCTCTATTCCAAATTTCATCCAATTACGTCCATCCATTTTGGAGTTACGTAACATACAAACATCCAAATTTTTTTTTATATAAAATGTTAGTAACAACTAAGATATATTATGGATGTCTATCTGTACAGAGTACTGAGCCTATAAACTTTCAAAGCGCATTGATATAAAGTATCGTTACAATACAATCTCTGTGCTCGTGTGGTCATTTGAGGTGTTTTACAATTTCAATTGTTTCTAACTGTGATCCGAAGGATATGTACAAACATATAGTCGTCTCTCTCTTTTCAAAGCAAAAGAAAAAGAACAATATATTTTTGTACGCATCTCTCGTCAGTGTCAAATCATGTTATGTTTCATAAATACTGAAAATTATTCATGTTATTGTGAAACTATGGAAATTTATTTTTCATTATTACGTGTCGAGTCTGTAATAAAAATGGTCGTGTAAAAACTGCGAGAGCGCTGTATTTCTTGAATTTTATGTCAACGAATTTATCTTCGTTCCACAAAAGAGAAATTATTAAAATAGTGATAGAAATAATTACTGTTTTTGAATAGTTTACATTTGAAATCTGAAAAATGTTTTACCGACCAATTTTAGTTACAAATTCATTGCCATAATTTTCGCCATTATTAACCTCTGTAAAATCAACAGACTTACTCGGGTCTCTTCTGTGTGGCCATCAATCCTTACAAGAGGTTCCCCGTGTACACGACCCGATGCGCCAAGCTGTACCGAGGCAAGCGTCGCTCGGAAGTGCCGCCTCACATTTTCGCCATTTCCGATGGCGCTTACGTCAACATGTTGACCAACCACGAGAATCAATCTATGTTGATTACGTAAGTTATTCCGACCCTAGAACACCAACGTCTAGACACTATCTCTTTCATTCTCTATGTAAAAAATAAAGACAGCGATATGTGTCGAAACAATCGCCACGCTGGTCGCGAAACCCACAGTATCTTAATCAATCACTTAGATAAATGTACAGTTGACGAAGTATGTAGAGTAAAAATAGAGTTCACAATTGAAGAAACAAAAAAGAGAATTCAAAAAGAGTTTCCTATCAAAAATCATGTACCATAATTTCTTACGACGAAACTTTGTGCCCCGGCATCACATTAATAAGTTAATAACTCCACAGCGGTGAGTCTGGTGCCGGAAAGACTGAGAACACGAAGAAGGTAATTGCGTACTTTGCCACCGTCGGTGCCTCCCAGAAGAAGGACCCGTCCTTGGAGAAGAAGGGCTCCCTTGAGGACCAGGTTGTGCAAACTAACCCTGTGCTTGAAGCCTTCGGTAACGCCAAGACCGTGCGTAACGACAACTCTTCCCGATTCGTAAGTATTTCTTTTTTTATTTAATTTAATTTTATCATTTGATTTAAAATATATTAACTAATTGATTGTCATTTGAATGAGATGTAGTTTAGATAATGTAATCGTTTCTCCTTATGATGCGAATTTAAACTTGATAGGTACTTAAAACTTGTGAACAGGATTTTGATGTTCAATTTATATTGTATCAGGTATTAAAAGTTCTCTTATCTTCTTCTCCAGGGTAAATTCATCCGTATCCACTTCGGACCCTCCGGTAAACTGGCTGGTGCCGACATCGAGACCTGTAAGTTCTTCAACATTTGGATGAAGTAAATTTTTATTTAATTCAAGTTTGTAATTAACCATTACCTCGTTCATTCGCCAGACCTGCTCGAGAAGGCTCGTGTCATCTCCCAGCAAGCCCTGGAGCGTTCTTACCACATCTTCTACCAGATGATGTCTGGATCCGTCGCTGGTCTTAAGGGTGCGTATACACACTTAACATGACATAGAGTTTTGAAATTCACTTTGAAGTCTAAAAGTTTCTTTTTATAATTGTATTAAATTTCAATTTGGAAGATTAAGTTTAGTAAGGTGATATATTTTTATTAGTTATGATGGGTTAATAATTAAATTGTAAGAAGTTTAATTTTGAATGAAAACAAAATCATGTACACTCTACATATACCTGTGTAACGATTGCCCTTACCGATAAACCATGTAGTACCCTAATAATTCAACTTGAGTTCCGCCATTTAGACATGTGTCTCCTGTCGAACGACGTATATGATTATAATATCGTATCGCAAGGAAAAACCACCATCCCGAACGTAGACGATGGAGAGGAATGTCTATTGACCGATGTAAGTTGAGCCTCCAAGAGACTTGGAGAGCTCTGACGACGATAAAATGTGTTCATTGGTTACCCTGTGCCACCGACGTGCCGCACGCAACCGGCGCGCGCGTGTGCATATAGTATATCTCGCCCCGGAACCGGCATGAGATGTTTAGAATCCGTTGTATTAGAGCATGTTCACCCCGTACACCCTCTAGTTGTGCACCAAATACCAAACGTGACTGTAAATGGTGTAATTTTATAGCAATCTGCTTGTTGTCCAACGACATCATGGATTACAACATCGTATCCCAAGGCAAGACTGTAATCCCCGGCGTCGATGACGGCGAGGAAATGAGGCTTACCGACGTGAGTCCAGAACGAGACATATGGCTCATCTCATTGTGCAAAAACATTATGATTTTTCGACTTCTCTACTTCATTCCGCTTGCTTCGCTTCGGGCCACGCCGGTCTTTGCATGTGTATGTCAGATGATTTCGTGTTTACAGAGCTAACGATGCTAAGCAACCGCATCGGGGACTATCCCCTCATTAGTCAGGGGAAGACTCGGATACCTGGAGTCAACGATTCCGAAGAATTTGATAAGACGCTCGTAAGTTGCGAACTTTCGCGTGGAGCGCGCGTCTCGATTGGATTTTTCGGACGTACATAGTCCTGTTCTCACAAAATTTCTGACATTCACATGATTGCTCGCTCCTTGCAAGAGTTCAGATGGGCTTATTGCACAGGTTTTATATCACGAAGTATATTACGCTCCCTCCCTGTCCAGCACCAGCACGACCCACAGTAATATAACACCGACACAGTTACAGGTGAACTATGTTAAGAATAAGGTTAGGTTAGCGTAGTCGGGAGCCCCTTAAACATTGTATTGTTTAACTTTAATTAAATTATTTTGATTTCTACCTGCAGACATGTGTATGTTGTCCAACGACGTATATGATTACTATAACGTATCTCAGGGTAAGATTACCATCCCCAACGTCGATGACGGCGAAGAATGTATATTGACTGATGTAAGTTAAGAAATAATACTTGGTGACCCTTGTGAGAAGCCAGCAGACGTTCCTTGAACATTCTAGAATGATGTAGTGATTAGTTTAGATACCCCCGACTATTTGCAACACCTAAGACGAAATGAATGGTGACAAATGGTTCAACAGACCCCGAAAACAATGTATGGTAGCACGATAGTGGGTGCAAATATTGCACCCTTACCCGAACATAGCATTTCGCAAATCCTGTGCATCAGTTCAAAGATTATAGCACTAATTCCGCCTTAATGCTTTTATCGATTACTAACAAAAATTACTAATTTAATTTTACTTTTGCAATTATGTTTTCGTTATTTATATTTTCAATTGTATCTATACATCTTTATGTAGTCATAAAATTCTTCTTTCACATTTATTCAGCTCGTATCAATATTTTCATTCATCAAAATGTAATCAATCTAAACAACTTAAACAAACATCCTAATACTTGTTTGTATAATTGTAGCAAGCCTTCGACATTTTGGGCTTCACTCAAGAGGAGAAGGACAATGTGTACAAGATCACCGCCGCCGTCATGCACATGGGCTGCATGAAGTTCAAGCAGAGGGGTCGCGAGGAACAGGCCGAGGCTGACGGTACCGCGGTAAAGTTCACATTTTACTATCGAACGTACGAAGAAGACAGCATCGACAGATTAAGACAAAATATTTTAAACACCCACGTATTGATTGTCACAACAAAAGGAGACCACATGTAGCGTGAACTAACTTATTGAAGAAGTGTAATTTCGACGAGGAAGAGAGACAGAACTCGTAAAGAAAATTTAAGGCGTAAAATTGTGTCTAATACTTTGTTTTTTCCTACTACAGGACGGTGACAAGGTTGCCAAGCTTCTCGGTGTCGACTGCCAGGACCTGTACAAGAACTTGTTGAAGCCCCGCATCAAGGTCGGAAACGAGTTCGTCACCCAGGGTCGTAACAAGGACCAGGTCACCAACTCCGTGGGTGCTCTCTGCAAGGGCATGTTCGATCGTCTCTTCAAGTGGCTCGTCAAGAAGTGTAACGAGACTCTAGACACCAAGCAGAAGAGGCAGCACTTCATTGGTGTACTGGATATTGCTGGTTTCGAGATCTTCGACGTGAGTATTGGGAGGAAGGGGTTCTTGGGAATCTATTATAACGTCTCTAAGATCAAGGGACAGATTTCATAATCTGATAATACTGAATCAGGATACTTCGGCCTGCATCTAGCAGTGGATAATATTATAACATACTCTAAGATATGTAATAATGTTTTCTTTCACAGGAATTATTTAACAGCTTGCACAATATCCACGAATATATTCTTTTTGAGTTCTGGGTTCGAATCTCAGTTTAATTTCAAAGGTTATTGACATTGGGTGGTCAGTATACAAAGGAATCCGCCCAAAAACGATTTCTTTGATAATAATCTAATTTACTCCTTTAGTTTAACGGGTTCGAACAACTCTGTATTAACTTCACAAACGAGAAACTGCAACAATTCTTCAACCATCACATGTTTGTGTTGGAACAAGAGGAGTACACCAGGGAGGGCATTCACTGGGAGTTCATTGACTTTGGAATGGACTTAGTGGCCTGCATTGACCTTATTGAAAAGGTACATAGGGTCTGCGAAACCCTGGGTTGGGCGTACCGCCCGCAGCGCTATCAATGTTTTGTCAAGCTATCTCTGAGTACTCTGCTGACTAATGATATATGTAGCTTCATGTTTATAGCGTAGAACTTGTCTTAACATTTTTTTTTCCTATCCATTCATCTGGGTTTCGTCTTGTTTATAAAAGTACAACGGTTTCGAGCAACTCTGCATTAACTTCACAAACGAGAAGCTCCAGCAGTTCTTTAACCATCATATGTTCGTGCTGGAGCAAGAGGAGTACAAAAAGGAGGGCATCGATTGGGCCTTCATCGATTTCGGAATGGACTTGCTCGCTTGTATCGATCTTATCGAGAAGGTAATAGGCCACGAGGCCGTCGACAGTCGCCCGTCGTCGTTAATGAACAACTGAAGGCGGGAATAAGTTTTGGTTCCATTTGCCAAGTCTATGGGGATAGATGCGGCTCGTAGAAGTATAGTTTTCAATCGCGACTCTATAGGGATAGAAGCGACTCCCACACCCTATCACCGCTCCCCTGTCTCTCTGTAAGGTTCAACCGAAGACGGAATATGATCCGCACTTGTTGTATCTTATAATAAACCCCTAACATTCCTTATTAATTGTCTACCTGCAGTACAACGGTTTTGAACAACTCTGCATTAATTTCACCAACGAGAAACTCCAGCAGTTCTTTAACCATCATATGTTCGTGCTGGAGCAAGAGGAGTACCAGCGCGAAGGCATCGAGTGGACTTTCATTGATTTTGGCATGGACCTTCAACATTGCATTGACCTTATTGAAAAGGTATATGGCGGCAACGCAACCATGAACGCTTGCATCTCGCCATAGCCTCCCGGTGAAGTCTTTAAGTTGTCTCTAACCTAAATGTATTATGGATGTTTAAAGATTTCATTTGGAGGTGTTAGGGAAGCTATAAGCTCCTTGTGTTCTCGAATGCTACTTACGTGTGTTCTTATGTACAAACTCCTTCTAATAACACTACTCAGTTACACACACACGCACACAAACCACGCCACGACAGTTAGCACCAGATTGATCAAGTTAGATTGTTTTTTTCCATGTACCTACGGTGTAGATGAACAGTTTTAACCAGCTCTGTGTTAACTTTACCAATGAAAAATTGCAACAATATTTTAACCAGTACATGTTCGTATTAGAACAAGAGGAATACGAAAGGGAAAGGATCCAATGGACCTTTATTGATTTCGGTTTGGATCTTCAACCGACGATAGATTTGCTAGAAAAGGTATTAGAATTTTTCGATACAATCTTAGAAGCTGGGCAGGAAAACAGGATGCTTTAGGCAAAAATAGAAAAGAAACCCGTAGAATTAGAAAAAAAAAGTTAGCTGTAGAAACCAATAAGAGAAAGTCGAAAAAATAGATATTTAGTGATAGCTGCAATAGTTTTACCTTTTACTTTATTATTATAGTTTTCTACACAACAATTGTGCACACAAGATATACGCAAATAACATCCAAAGTGTGACAATAATTTTTGCTTTAAAAATAAAATAGCAAAAATGCCTTGTTTCGTAGATTACAAGCTTCCCCCATAAAATATTGCAAATATTTTTGAATATCACGTAAGTTTTTTTTTACAAGAGCACAAAAGATTATAACAATTTTGGAAGATAATATTTGATGGCACAACACACGCACATATATAGTCTATTTGCATGTTGCTTTCCATTATAACGCATAACACTTTTTAGTATAAGTCACACTATTCAGTTTAAAATTATTGAACTTTAAAAACAAATTTGTTCTTAATTAAAACGACAAATACATATAAATTTTTAGAAGTAATTACTGGCTATATATAACGTATAATTATTACACAATCAAGCATAGTTACTTGCAAAGAAAACTATTGTACACACATCACATCTGACACTACAAGATATACTACTGTACATCATCTAACGTAATGCGTACGTTTTCAGCCTATGGGTATCCTCTCCATTCTTGAGGAAGAGTCTATGTTCCCCAAAGCCACCGACCAGACCTTCGTTGAGAAGTTGAACAACAACCACTTGGGCAAATCCGCTCCTTACCTGAAGCCTAAACCCCCCAAGCCCGGTTGCCAAGCCGCTCACTTCGCCATCGGCCATTACGCCGGAAACGTAAGTATATGTATATGACATTTTGTAATTCAATTTAAATCTAGTTTATAAAGATACTCAAATTACAAAAAAAGTTCCAATGTAATAAAGCAACTTTTTTAGCAACCGGATTGTCACAATGTCTGTCAACTTCCATCTGTTCTTGTGTTCTTTGGGACACGTCGAGTGAAACATTTACTTACGTTTTTTGTCCGCTGAAATAGGTCGGCTACAACATCACTGGCTGGCTTGAGAAGAACAAGGACCCTCTTAACGACACCGTTGTCGACCAGTTCAAGAAGGGCGCCAACAAACTGTTGGTCGAGATCTTCGCTGACCATCCTGGCCAGTCTGGTGATGCCGGTGCTGGTGGTGGTGGCAAGGGTATGTATCATTTTCAACGTTCGATAGTTACCTTATTTATTATTAGTTAACATTTAATTTTCTTTCAAGCCCCAGGAATATTATCGTTTCTATTATTTTATAAGACATGCAAATCCTGAGGAAATGGGTATGTGAGCTGTTAAACACTTCTGTGAACATACGATAGATTTAAAAATCATATCATTATTGCACTAATATTTCAGCTCTCCTACGAACATAACAATCACTCGGTCGCACTCACGATACACTACAGTAAGCCGATCTCCATTAAACATCACACACAATGATGGAATCTTTACGATATTTTATCATGTTATTGACACCTTTTTTAAACACATTAGGCGCTGGAGGCAAGCGCGCCAAGGGTTCTGCCTTCCAGACTGTGTCGTCACTCTACAGGGTAAACTTAAATCCCACCTTCGAGATTTGCTTCAATGTCTTCTATGTAGCTTTATTGTCTTCGTCTACAACACGCTTAGGGCTGGTTTCAAATGATCTACATCGTCCATACCGGTTGCACAATAATTTCATAATAGTATAGACGATAGAGCGCCCAGAAGCCAGCCCTCTCCGCTTCCACATTAATCACTTTTCCACGTCAATGTATGTTTTGCAGCACAGCTCATGTTGCCGAATGTCCCGCCGGTGTATTGTCGACGAGTCTCATTGTCAAACGTGTAGTCCCTGTGACGTTCTTGTGTCCGTCCGTTTTTACTAATTTTTGCTTGTAAATGTACATCCATAGGCGGTCGCGGTAAGAAGGGCGGTGGTTTCGCTACTGTCTCCTCCGCATACAGGGTACTTATGTCTTTATGGTTTTCCTTAGCTGGATTTGGTTTTAAATCATCCTAATGATGTAGACTACTGCTACATGAATGTAGTACTGCGTCCATATCGCATACCGGAGGCTTTCTCTGCACAGGACAAAGACGAGCAATACTTGAAACATCATGTCGAGATCAACGAGGCGATAGTCACCTTCGACAGTCATTTATTATATGTTTAATATTCAATTAATATCATTATCATTGAAACATGACACACTTAAAGACAGTTGTGTCTATCTGGTCAATAATCTAAAGAGGAACAACACCCAAAAGATATTATTAATATATCAGTTATACATTTTCGTACTTACTGCCGATTAAAAACCCGAGCTATTTGTGTGTGTGATTGTATAATCTTTGTTGTGTTTTTGTGTGATCTAACCATGTTCATTTGACCACGAATTACTTCATATTATCATCTCAGGTTACGTTTGCTTTTTATGTCCAAAATTTTATTGCCACTAGAAATTGTCAAAGAAATTTAACTTTAATTCAAAACCTTGATTTCTAAAATCATATTGCTATTGACTAGTATTAGAATGGTACAAACAAATATTATAATGATGACAACCTTACAGGAACAACTTAACAACTTGATGACAACGCTGAGGTCCACACAGCCTCACTTCGTGCGTTGTATCATTCCCAACGAATTGAAACAGGCTGGTGAGTAAACTATACCTTAATGTAAATCTAATATGAATCTAGACTATTAAGAAAATCTGAAATCCTCTCCCAGAATACAGAAAGTATGTTAAATTCTTTGCGAAATATCATATGATGACGCATCGCAAAATTTTGAACAGCATGATTCATCTAAGCATAGCTGGACTGGATTCTAGTCCGAAAATAATAAAGTAAAGATGTTATTCCACGATATTTGAAAAGTTGTTTAAATATGTCAGCATTTCAGAGAATTGGTTATTTAGATGTTAATCTAAAAGTTCCAGATTCTTTGATGTTACTAATTGTTAGTAGTTGGGGAACGCGGCTGATCTTTTCGCGAGATAACTTTTGAAATGTGATCAGTAACCCCGATCTCTTTGTCGTCCAGGTCTCATCGACTCTCACCTTGTGATGCACCAGCTCACCTGTAACGGTGTGCTTGAAGGCATCCGTATTTGCCGTAAAGGTTTCCCCAACAGGATGGTCTACCCTGACTTCAAGCTTCGGTAAGATTTTGATTTCATAAACAAACCAATAAAATCTATTTCCAGCGAACTCTCAACCGACAAATATTTATGATTCGTCCGACTATTAAACACCATGATATTTTTGTATTCAAGGACTTTATTTATTCTGAAAAGTGGCGTCAACATTTAGCTGGTGTAAACTAAATTCTTTCAGCTCTGGAAGTTTCTTAAAGAAACTGTTTAATTCTGGTATTGCAGCTGACTTCTGACGTCATTGCAATATGTGCGCGACGGTGAGCAGCCGGTTCTAAAATTATTTCCTCACGTAAACTCTGTCTTGGATCCACACCTGGGGATTGCGATGAGCCATCGACTTTTATTAGCAACGCCACCTACTCACCACTTTTGAAATAATAACATATTATTATAAACAGTTACATGATTCTTGCTCCCGCCCTCATGGCTGCCGAAAGTGATCCTAAAATAGCAGCAAGGAAGTGTCTGGAGTCTGTCGAACTCGACCCTGAGAGTTATCGTATTGGTCATACAAAGGCAAGATAGTTAAAGGATTCCACTATGTATGGTAGCGTTGTCTCAGCATGTGAAGACTACAGCACGAAACTCTAAAATAATAGAGTGTAATGATTAGTGTACACCCTTTGAATTTTTCTTCTACATACCTATGGCTCCTAACGGAATTTAGGACTTAAGTATTTTTCCTCCCTAGACATTGAATCCGTCACAAAAGTATATATTATCAGATACTGGTACAACTATGAAACATGATAATGCGAGTCATGCTGTTGGTTTTCTCCTCCGACTTCACGAAGTTACAACATATTTGTAAGCTGTACGGACATTGTATGACATTAGCTTATCGAGTGCGTGTATATTTTGACAATGTAGCTACAAGATCCTGGCTCCTCAAGCTGCAGACAAGGAAACCGATCCTAAGAAAGTCGCTCAAGTGATCCTGGACGCGACGGGCTTGGACCCCGAATCCTACCGTCTCGGTCACACCAAGGCATGTCTACCGTCGGTTTTTGTAGTTTAGCGGTTTGTCATCGTCGGTTCGAGAACACCCGATCGATTGCAACATCCTTACCCGTAACAATTGGGACACAACTTGACAGTGTCACAATGATCCTTAAACCTCATAAAACCAAGGTCGCTATCCTCTTAGAGCCCACGCTACACAGGCTCGTTTGTATCCTAGTGTTATATTATGTATCTATTTGTTTTTACATTATGTGTGCTCCTTAAACGCAGATACAAAATTCTGTGCCCGAACCTCCTCAAAGAGCCAATTACACCAGAGAAAGCCACACAGAAAATTCTCGAACACACCGGCTTGGATTCGGAGTCTTTCAGGCTCGGAAAGACCAAGGTAGAATACCGTGCTTCGTAATCTAAAATGCATGCTGACTACACAATTTTTTACTTGCACTAAATGTCTATAGTTCCTACCTGTCTCTTCACCTTCCTGATGTATGTGAACTAACATTATGTTTTCTAAACTAACACAATATAAATTTTATCTATTTTGTATAAGTTAAAAAATGTGGTTTGTAAAGAAACTTTTTTTTCGCAACACCTACGCGCACTGCGCATAACTTTAACACTACATATGGCTGAGCAGGTGTTCTTCCGCGCTGGTGTCCTGGGTCAGATGGAAGAGTTACGTGACGACAGGTTGTCCAAGATCGTGTCCTGGATGCAGGCCTTCATCCGTGGTTACTTGTCACGCAAAGAGTACAAGAAGCTGCAGGAACAAAGGTAAACTTGATTGAAATCTATATACCTCCTAGTTTTATTCATATATATTAATTGATGTGGATAGTAAAACACTTGGATATTTATTAGGGTGGCGCTCCAAGTCGTCCAGCGCAACTTGCGCAAGTACTTGCAGCTCCGCACCTGGCCCTGGTGGAAGTTGTGGCAGAGGGTCAAGCCCCTCCTCAACGTCACCCGCATCGAGGATGAGATCGCGGTGAGCACCTCATCCAGTGATTTAGGATTATACATTGTGACCCAATAAATTTTAACACTTTTAGCACGCGTGAATCAGGAAAACGCAAATAGACTCGACCGCGCCCACCTGGCGGTTACGTGACACCGCAACACCTGCCGTATCCATTTCTGGATTCCGCCCCCCACTCGCTGGCGCGAGCTTTTTCTACGCTCGATGTATGACGTGCGGGGGCGATAATCCCGCCCGCTGGAAATCTCCAGCGAGGCTCAGTAGCGGATCGGTCGGCGGCGCGCGCACCACCCTTCCTTACCCAACGAACGAACCGAATTACATTCCTAGTTTTAGTTCATGGTGCGATCAATTAATTAGCGATGGCCGAAAATCACGTGTCGGAATGGGACGGTGTGGATAAAAGTGGGGATCGTTTACAGAAATTGGAGGAGAAGGCACAGAAGGCCCAAGAGGCTTTCGAGAAGGAAGAGAAGCTCCGCAAGGAGGTCGAGGCCCTCAACGCCAAACTGCTTGAGGAGAAGACCACCCTGCTGGCTTCCCTCGAGGGAGAGAAGGGCTCCCTTTCCGAGACCCAGGAGCGCGCCAACAAGCTCCAGGCTCAGAAGACCGACCTCGAGAACCAACTCAGGGTAAGTAGTGGCATAAGCACATTGCATTTAGAAATTCGATTAACCTTTTTTTTACCATAAATTCTTTCGCCAACATACTTTAATTTTATCAACATTTTCACTGTAAAGATGATTCGTTTAAATTAAGTCAATTGTTCTTTTTTCAATTCAAATATTCCTATCCTAAAAATTTTGTTCTTGATGTCCTAATTCGTTCAGGTGAAGCCGCTTACGAATCGGTTTAACCTGTGTTTAGGTTATGGCGGTTCGTTAAATAAACACAAGCTGTTTATACGAAAAGTAGTTCGAAACATTTTCCGTATGTCTGACGCCCACATGCACACTTTATTGCAACTTTTATTACTTGTCTATTGTAATGATAGACACAGCACAGACATTGCTAGCGGATGTGGTAGTAATTAATATAATCGTAAAGCAAATTTTGTAGCAATAATTACTTATTTAGGACACCCAAGACCGCCTCACCCAGGAAGAGGATGCCCGCAACCAGCTCTTCCAGGGCAAGAAGAAGTTGGAGCAGGAAGTCTCCGGCCTTAAGAAGGACATTGAAGACCTCGAGCTATCTGTCCAGAAGTCCGAACAGGACAAGGCTACCAAAGACCACCAGATCCGTAACTTGAACGACGAGATCGCCCACCAGGATGAGCTCATCAACAAATTGAACAAGGAGAAGAAGATGCAAGGTGAATCGAACCAGAAGACCTCTGAGGAACTCCAGGCCGCCGAAGACAAGGTCAACCACCTCAACAAGGTTAAGCAGAAGCTCGAACAGACCCTGGACGAGTTGGAGGACTCCCTGGAGCGCGAGAAGAAACTGCGCGCCGACGTCGAGAAGCAGAGGAGGAAGGTGGAGGGAGACCTCAAGCTCACCCAGGAGGCCGTCACCGACCTCGAGCGCAACAAGAAGGAGCTCGAGCAGACCATCCAGCGCAAGGACAAGGAAATCTCCTCGCTCACCGCCAAGCTCGAGGACGAGCAATCTTTGGTCAGCAAGCTCCAGAAACAGATCAAGGAACTGCAGGCCCGCATCGAGGAATTGGAGGAGGAAGTCGAATCCGAGCGCCAGGCACGCGCTAAGGCTGAGAAGCAGCGCGCTGACCTCGCTCGTGAGCTCGAGGAGCTCGGTGAGCGTCTGGAAGAGGCCGGTGGCGCCACATCCGCTCAAATCGAGCTCAACAAGAAGCGCGAGGCCGAGCTCAGCAAGCTGCGCCGCGACCTCGAGGAGGCCAACATCCAGCACGAGTCGACTCTCGCCAACCTGCGCAAGAAGCACAACGATGCCGTTGCCGAGATGGGCGAGCAGCTCGACCAGCTCAACAAGCTCAAGGCTAAGTAAGTGTTAGCTTGTAAAACATTTTTTTTTAAATCTTGTTTACCTTACAGGATCTTGTCGCATTATATATTTTTAGGAGGAGCGTCTGAACTTATCCAATAGGCTCTTGACCTAAGCTCCACGGTGCCATCTTATTATTTAGATCTAGTGCTGGGGTAAAATAAATTTATTTACCTCGCATAAGTTACGCAGCAGGCCGGTAACCTGATTTGATTACAGGGATTTGATAATAGGCCAATTTCAAGACATGGTAAGACAATTGGCAATGGAGCCATGTGTTTGCACCTATGTTCAGCAGTGGTACAAATATAGGGAGATGGAAAAAAAATGATAGTTGAATTATTAAAATTCAGGGCTGAACACGACCGTGCCTCGTGCTACAATGAGCTAAACAACACAAGGGCTGCCATTGACCAAGTCGCAAGGGATAAGGTAACATGTAGCCCGCAATGGCATGGATGCCGCCTGGGTTGATCCTTGCATGGTGTCTCCTTTACAAAATGGAAACAGCACCACACAATGACAAACATGACAATTTTAATATGCCCTATTAGGCTCATAACTGACATCATAGAACTATTATTTATTTATTTATTTTTGTTATATTCCAACCATTCAGGGCTGAGAAAGAGCGCTCTCAATACTTTAGCGAAGTCAATGACCTTCGTGCCGGTCTCGACCACTTGTCCAACGAAAAGGTACAAAAAAAAAAAAGAATTGTTGGCATCACCAGCTGGATACCGCTTCGCAGCTTTTAAAATTTTTTTCGAAGAGCTAAATATAGATCAAACAGAACACGTGTAAACACTTGCACAATAATACGAATATAACATTGACCTGATTAACTCTTAACCAAATTTCTCATTGAGAAAACCAGCACGAATGCTCGCTGAAGTAACATGTGTTGTGTTAACCTTACAATAATTTCGAAAAAAAAAATCGTTTTAATTTAATTTTTTGGCAAATGGTAAGTATAATAATTCGCATGACTTATTTTACTTAAAAAAATGACTAACAAAAGTGTTTTAAAATACAACAAAACAAAAAAAAATCTTAGAAAGCATTCAACCATAAAAAAGTAACACAGTCCAACAAAAGGTTAAACTCAAAAACATACATTCAATCTGTAATATTGTAGGAATATTGTATTGACAAAATTAAATAACAATCTATTCCTAATTTGATTTCCCTTTACTAAATTATCGTTTCTGGTAGGCTGCCCAAGAGAAGGTCGTCAAGCAGCTGCAACACAACCTCAACGAGGTGCAGAACAAGGCTGACGAGGCCAACCGCACCCTCAACGACCTGGATGCCGCCAAGAAGAAGCTGTCCATCGAGAACTCTGACCTGCTCCGCCAGCTGGAGGAGGCCGAGTCGCAGGTGTCGCAGCTCTCCAAGATCAAGGTGTCGCTCACCACACAGCTCGAAGACACTAAGAGGCTCGCTGACGAGGAAGCCAGGGTATGTACATTTGCTTCATCTGTTTAATGATGACATAAATAAGCAAACAGTAAATTAATTAATAACAATTTCTTTTGACAGGAACGCGCTACCCTTCTTGGCAAGTTCCGCAACTTGGAGCACGACCTCGACAACATCCGTGAACAGGTTGAGGAGGAAGCTGAAGGCAAGGCTGATCTCCAGAGACAGCTTTCCAAGGCTAACGCTGAGGCCCAATTGTGGCGCTCCAAGTACGAGTCCGAGGGTGTTGCCCGCTCCGAAGAGCTGGAAGAGGCCAAGCGTAAGCTCCAGGCCCGCCTCGCCGAAGCCGAGGAGACCATCGAGTCCCTCAACCAGAAGGTCGTTGCCCTCGAAAAGACCAAGCAGCGCCTCGCCACCGAAGTCGAAGACTTGCAACTCGAGGTTGACCGTGCCACCGCTATTGCCAACGCCGCTGAGAAGAAACAGAAGGCCTTCGACAAGATCATTGGTGAATGGAAGCTCAAGGTCGATGACCTCGCCGCTGAACTCGACGCTAGCCAGAAGGAATGCCGCAACTACTCCACTGAACTGTTCCGCCTTAAGGGTGCCTACGAAGAAGGCCAGGAGCAGCTCGAGGCTGTCCGCCGTGAGAACAAGAACCTCGCTGATGAAGTCAAGGACTTGCTCGACCAGATCGGCGAAGGTGGCCGCAACATTCACGAAATCGAAAAGGCCAGGAAGCGCTTGGAGGCCGAGAAGGACGAGCTCCAGGCCGCTCTTGAGGAGGCCGAGGCTGCTCTTGAACAGGAGGAGAACAAGGTTCTCCGCGCTCAGCTCGAGCTCTCTCAAGTCAGACAGGAAATCGACAGGAGAATCCAGGAGAAGGAAGAGGAATTCGAAAACACCCGCAAGAACCACCAACGCGCCCTCGACTCCATGCAAGCTTCCCTCGAAGCCGAGGCTAAGGGTAAGGCTGAGGCCCTGCGCATGAAGAAGAAGCTGGAGGCTGACATCAACGAGCTCGAAATCGCTCTTGACCATGCCAACAAGGCTAACGCTGAAGCACAAAAGAACATCAAGCGCTACCAGCAACAGATCAAGGACCTGCAGACCGCCCTCGAGGAGGAACAACGCGCTCGCGATGACGCCCGTGAACAGCTCGGCATCTCGGAACGCCGTGCCAACGCTCTCCAGAACGAGCTCGAAGAGTCCAGGACTCTCCTGGAACAGGCCGACCGTGCCCGTCGCCAGGCCGAACAAGAGTTGGGTGACGCCCACGAACAGCTCAACGAGTTGTCCGCCCAAAGCGCGTCGCTCTCTGCGGCCAAGAGGAAACTCGAGTCCGAATTGCAGACCCTCCACTCCGACCTGGACGAGCTCCTCAATGAAGCTAAGAACTCCGAGGAGAAGGCTAAGAAGGCCATGGTCGATGCCGCCAGGCTTGCTGATGAACTTCGTGCCGAACAAGAACACGCTCAGACCCAGGAGAAACTCCGCAAGGCTCTTGAACAACAGATCAAGGAGCTCCAAGTCAGGTTGGACGAGGCCGAGGCTAACGCACTCAAGGGAGGCAAGAAGGCCATCCAGAAACTCGAACAGAGAGTCAGGGAGCTCGAGAACGAGCTTGACGGTGAACAGAGGAGACACGCCGACGCACAGAAGAACCTGCGCAAGAGCGAGAGGCGCATCAAGGAGCTCACCTTCCAGGCCGAGGAGGACCGCAAGAACCACGAGCGCATGCAGGACCTCGTCGACAAACTGCAGCAGAAGATCAAGACCTACAAGAGGCAGATCGAAGAAGCTGAAGAAATCGCCGCCCTCAACTTGGCTAAATTCCGCAAGGCTCAGCAGGAGTTGGAGGAGGCTGAGGAAAGGGCAGACCTCGCTGAACAGGCTATCAGCAAATTCCGTGGCAAGGGACGTGCAGGATCCACCGCGAGAGGAGTCAGCCCGGCGGTGAGTGTCCCTTTTAAATATCACCCACATTAATTTCATTTACTTTGTTGACAAGCTTATTGACCATTATCTGAACAAGAACTTTGATAATACGAATTTAGCGAACATTACATTGTTATTAATGATTACTTCTAAATTGCTAAATCAAATATCTTCTCTCATTCAGGCGTCCGTTAAAGGGCGCCCCTAGGTCACCACAGGAGTTTAAGTAAGTGAAGAGTGGTTCTAACTTATAGCACCTTAGACAGTGCCACTCCCAAACCTTCAGACCATAAGAGAAAAACTGATCTAGTGAAATCTAGTTCCAATCGATGAAAGCTTAAGAAAAATAAATTAAAAGGTCATCTTTTCTCATTTGTGGTTGTAACAATATGAATAGACGCCTTTCGTGTCATAGATCCTTGCAGTCTGGATTTTTTGTTTTCTTTTAAGAAGATTGGACCCATTTTATATGATTCTTGATGGGAAAATCGATTTTACGTTGTACCCTATATTATATCGAATTGTTCCTAAAGCACGCGGCATGTGCCCTGCATGTATTGAACGTAGTTTAAGTGATGATTTCTCACAGTGATATTTGTTCGCAGCCCCAACGTACGCGCCCCGCCCTCGACGGTTTCGGCACCTTCCCACCAAGGTTCGATCTGGCGCCCGAAAGCGATTTCTAAACGTTCCAAACAACTCAAAAAACGGACTGTACAGATTTTTCGTTGAATTGTAACTTAAATTAATAAATTGTTATTGCCTATTTGAAAAAAAAAACATGTTACGAATGCCTGAAACGAGAAACTGTAAAAAAAATGTAACCATACAACCTTTTTTGTAACGCCAAAAAAACATTTACATTAGAATCTTAATCTTTTTACGGAAGGCTATTTTATAATTTGTTGATATTTATTATTATTTATGATAATTTATTACCGTGAAGTATGTATCGTTGTATCGGGCGGCGCGCGGGGGGTGCGCGGCCGCGCCCGCAGAGACACGCCCGCCAGCCCCGCACCGGCCCGCGCACCCCGCGCCGCCGCCGCTCCTTTGACATCCAATAAAGCGATATCGTTGTCATAAAACATTTCCCTGCAGTTTTCTTTCTTCTTACCAACCCTTTACACACAGCTATATAAATAATCGAATGAACACAAAGGCTTACCTAAATTCAAGTTTTATTTAGAACATGCCAAAGAATTAATAGAATGTCATTAGACAATAGTAACAAAGTAAAGAAAGGGGAGGATGACCATTACAAATAGGGAACGCATTAACACCAAGTAGTTGGACTTTGTCCTTGAATATATAGAGGACGGGACTAAGTGCCCTGCACTAAACTATGCTCACTGCCACAGGGAATGCTTGTCGTCAATAGATTATAGAGTGTATTCGTACCAAAAAATATCTTATAGGTATCGGTGTTAATAACTTGCAGAAAGGTCCAGAAAGTGTATTCATACCTAAACCTTTTTAACCGACATCGAACATGGAGAGGTTCAAAAGTCATCTGTATTTTTCATATCTTCAAACGATAGACGTTAAATTATATTTAATTGACGACTGCTCTCAGATATAAATTTATATTTATATCTATGTTTAAATTCTTGATATTCTAAGCGGTTGTTTATAGCACATGAAAAACATAAGCATTCCAAGTTTCATATTTATAATTTGACGTAAATTAATTGCATTACACACACCATTGAGTTCTCATTAGAGCAAATGACACAGTTGGCCGACTGCCTAGCCTAGAATAACTAACATTTCTAATTTTACTCCCACCTAAAGGAAGTGACATAGCAATTGCTATGGGACAACGTTTTCCAAATAGGTCATATGTGTACGGTAAAATTAGTACCACGACTTGTTCTGATTCCACTGAGCGGCGTAGAACCATGTCCGGAAGAGTGTAGGTGCCTTGTAAAACGAGTCCCAGGATTTGTTTGATGACAATGACCACGCAGACACGACAGACACATCAGATATTTGCTTCTGATACCTAAGGAACAGGTGGACTAGAGCGAAAATTTGTGACACAGTTTGCTTGTCAATAGGGATGAAATTTGTATGAAATTTATACGTTCTTTTAAGAGTGATTTATTATTACATATTATCACAATACAGTAACATCCTTGAGCCTCAGAATAAATAGCCGATCGTGCTTCAGTCTTCATCGTCCTGTAATTAAATTACGTATTTTAAAATTAAAGTAATGATGAAAAGGAAACGTCTACTGACCAATAGATGCTAAAGCATTCATCTGAGATTATTTTAGAAAAATTGATTTCAGTACTTGGTACATTTCTTTTTTTCTAATATGTTATGAAGTAAGCAATAACTTCCGCCAAAACTAAGAAGGTAATTACCGCAGTAAACGACGATGCTTTTCCTCTAACGGGTACAGGTTTATTGACTTTACTGTCCATACTACAGAAATCTAAATTAGCTTCTGTGTACTGTTGGAACTTCTCTTGGAACTGATCCCAAGTACAACCGGCTAATGGACAGAGGTCCGTTACTAGCTCGTTCTTAAAGAACTGCACGCGGTACGTCTGGGTACCTGACTCTTGGCAACTGTAAAAAAAGAAACATTCGCTGTATGAAAAAGAAAATCCAAACATTTATATCTTTCAGATCTTCACGAATCAACGACGCAAGTAACATCGATACAACTGACGTCACGACGCGCACATGATCCGAGAGCTTATGTTGTCAAAACATATCTTCGACGACTGATATATAGATAATGTTGATAATATATCTATAAATTATGTAGTTCCAGCATTAATAATGCATAATATTACATTACTTATAACTATCTACCAGAGTAAAGATAAAATCTAATTAATAACGATGAATAATGTCGGTGGCGCAGCTAAAGCGCTTGACCGTACCGAACCGTATTTGAAATTATCCAGTTTCGATCTATGTACCATGTGTTTTTCCATTTTCGAATTGCATATATACGTTATTCGACACTCTTACGGTGAAGGAAAACATCGTGATTCAACCTGCACATATCGGCGAAGAAATTCAAAGATATGTGTGAAGTCAACTAACACGCACTGGGCCAGCGTGGTTGACTGTGGCCTAGTCGCCCCTAATAATAGGGTAGACTTAGAGCCCCTCCGTGGGGACGTATGGTGAGCTGATGATGATGACGATGTTATAGAAACACATTACACTAATACAGATAAACAAAGAACAGCGTAAACGAATCGACAACTCAGCGTGTGCAGCGGCGGGTTACACTGTTCCTGCGTTGGTTTTCAGCTGGCTTCTTTATTCTCATCTAAATTTGAAACATACAGGAAAGTGTAACTGAGATGAACATTTTATTAAACACTTTAGTCTATGTAGAGAAAAATATATTTTACGAAAAATGTATCAATGCCAAATTATTTTTTTGTAAACTAAAATGTTAGGAGATATTTGTTATTTGACTTAATGTCCTAATTACCCGTGGAGAGGGCGTCTATACGCCGCCAGCTCCCTCTATCCTCTGCTTTTGCTCTCTGGGTTACATCAAGCCGAATGCCGTCATATAGGGTGCCACTGATCTCCGCAATTTTTTGTAATTAAATCTAAACTAACACTTGACCATGATCCCAACTGATACCAAGTGGTGATGTGGTCGAAAGATGCGCGCTAGTTTAATAAGGACCTATTCTCTTGAAGGCCACTTCACGTACGTTGACGGAAATACTGATAATTTACTTAGTGCTGATGTCGGGAAGTCATTCAATGCGGAAGAACCGCATACTGTGGAAGGCATTGGGAAAGGCTTACGTCCAGCGTTGGGCAGACAAAGACATGATATTGACAGATTTAATTTCCAAATCTCTTTATCTCAAAGTCAATATTGTCTGTAGGTAACTAAATAAAGTCCAACGGAC
Source organism: Papilio gigon (assembly GCA_027563995.1). Taxonomy (NCBI): domain Eukaryota; kingdom Metazoa; phylum Arthropoda; class Insecta; order Lepidoptera; family Papilionidae; genus Papilio; species Papilio gigon. The sequence continues at coordinate 6,364,523 of JAODUI010000005.1, read as the reverse complement.
CTTTTAACGCCTCCGTATTTAGTCAGCCATTCAAACCCTTTTCAGGTTAAATAAATATTTCGTCACCATACGATCAGTTAAGGGTGCACTTCAATAAATAAAGTTCATTTTCCCAATGATTTATTCACTTTGAATTCGAAATGTCTTTGGCTATAGAGAAACGGACTTGGCAATGAGACAATGCGTTATCCAAACCCTACTACATATAACAGAAAGGTGCATTTCATACTTATGTAAATTTAAACGTTTTTATTCACTCAAAATTTTAAGCATGTTAGAATGTATTGGTTGTTATTTGACAGACATACACGCGCTTAACGGGTCCTGTCTCTTAAAAGTCAAAGCGAAATCTCAATATTTCAATGCGATCATCTATCATCGATGGTTGTCACATTACGAGCGAAGTTTAACAAAGAATAGCCTTCTTTGTACTAAAAAAAAAACTTGAAACATTCAACCGATACTATATTTTAAGACGCGAACCATTTGCTGTTCTGTACAGCCACTTCTTAACACGACGTTATTGAAGCAGCAATGGATGTCGAAAAATACATGACTTTATAAAGATTTGTTGATGTCAATCAATAATATCAACATAATCGAGTTTTGAATTGACAAGAAATAGATTGTAATAGTTCAATGGCTCCCAAATGAGATCGCTTTGCTGTTGACAAGGTATTGTGTGCTAGAAAGTGATCTCTAGAAGAAAAAACACACATTTATAAACACACGAGTGTGGCATAAGGGGCCAGATCACCGTGTCCAGAGAGTATATCTTCCTTAGATTTATGAAATGACTAATCTATCTGCTATCTACAGTACTATCTAAAATAGATTCGATTTTAAACTATATTGGTCTATAATTTACATAAATAACGCAACAAGCTAGAGAGGTCTTGTCACTATACGCGTCGGGAATAGTGAGTCACATGTCAAGAGCATCTTTTCTTTAGAGTCAAAAATCAACAGTATTCATATCTTTTCTGCAATACTGCAACATTGTCGCTACACCGGAAATGAGAGCGACGACATTCATTCATTATTGCCATATTAAAGAATTTTAAAAATGACTGTCGGATAATTGATTTACATAATTAATTGTATTTTAATGATGTACACAAAAACAGTACTCAACAAACTCGGTAAAGAAAACTCTAAAAAAAAACGGTACCTTCTATCAATGATAAATCTACATTTAAAGTTAATAAAAAAAAAGTTTTTACGCAACAGCGTTAGTTCGGTCATTTCAGCGGCGTTAAGGTGCGATTAGCGGGTGCTGTGTCGCTCCTCTCATTACGGCGGCCTAATTGCGCCGCAAAGCGCGCCTCAAACGCGCCGCCCGCTTTCATCTCGCCGCCCGCAGCCGGCCGCGGCTACATCACATAGGCGGTAGCGGGAAGTATGTAACAATACCAAATATATTTACGAGATCGATTTTCCGCAATTCCAATCAGAAAACTTACCTGTATGTTTTTGATTTAAGTAAAGTTAACAGTACTTAAACATTAGGTTACAAGTTATATTGAACTAGTGTACTAAAATACAAAACATGAAATGATTCTCACTATACTAATATTCTAAAAGTTTTTAAAAAGAGTAACAACCGTTTTGAGGTAATCGTATTAGTGTTTAATAAAAGGTTAAATTTTTTTTATAAGAAAAGTTAGTGAGCGAGATAACAAATGTGGTCATCGACGCCCATCACACAGACATCCGCAACACGAGAGGAGAAGATGCGTGGCCAGCCTTTAAATTTATACCGTCTTAAGTTATTAATGTTACAACTAGCAACTGTGTGGTCGCGGAATTCAAAAATCTATGCTAAATAGCGACCACATCAGTTTATCTGTTTTGATAATAAGCACCAATCATCTATACATTTAAAATTTATAAATAAACAAATAACACAAGACCTAATGAACGCTCTCCTATGCTCCTCTAATCGTAGTCTCAGAGTATTCGTTATGCAGCTTAGAAATTTTTTTCTCAATTCAATCATATTCAAATTTAGGTCGTATTACTATATCGTTAAAATGCAATTTACAATGACAACTTAGTTCGGGGCACGGCATGTTTGTGGCAGTGTAATTGTTTTTATTCATTTATTACATCTCTCAAGTTGAAAGGTGGTTTAATAGTGTATCTAGCGGTTTAGAGGGTTTATCAACGTGTTCTCATTGTACTTACTAATTTTAATGCAATATATAGATTTTAAATCATGTTAATACGTTTTAAGAGGGATTGGACTATAGAAAATTAAAGTTGAAACGGGTACCTTAACACAATACTAGGTAGGTCGGGGAGTATCTAGATACCGTCACAAGGCAGCAAGGGGTTATTTACCAAATTAGGCCGGCACCAGCGCAAGCAGCCTAATTCAGTAAGTCACAAGTCACAAGTAAGGAAGCTAATTTATATCCAGAACGCTGGTATCACCTATCACTCCCTCCCATCTCACAATTTTCATCTGTGCAATTTTTTAACGACAGGATTGCTACTGTTTGCCCTTAAGAAGCATTTATAGTCATCGGGCTTGAGATGGCCGGGGGCAGAGGGCGCCTAGCTTAAACCTCGATTAAGATTAACAATTTACAATGTACCTTAAAATTATTTAACCTAGGCCGTACGCAACTCTTCATCGCGACCTAATACAGATGTGGCGCCATCTATGTTATATAAATTGCAGTGTTTGTTAAAAAAAAAAATATTTATAAATAGATGGAACAAAGAATCAACGATCCGCTAATTGTGTCAACTAGACAACTGCGTAACACGCTCAGACTTGGAACGACCAAGTACATATTTTAATTCATTTCAATCGTCAGATCGTCGTTCATCTCCACACCCCGTTATAACCATGTTTATTATTTTAATACATTTTCCATTCATTGATGATTTTCCTGAAACAGTTTTAATTATATCACAACCCCTACGACATACAGATATTTTTCCACTTAAGATGCTCTTGTAGGACCACCATGAAGGTTTACCTTTCAAAATCGTGATACGCTGGCAACATTACGTCCACGAGCGGCGCCGCGGCGGACGGCTTTCATTACACTAATGGGGCTTCGATTTCGATCGATCATTGATCTTTCAAGCTTTTGTATGAGAACACTTTCCTATCTCCAATGTTTGATTGTAAGTTCTAAGTATGCGAGATTTCATCACTACGTCTAGTTGAAGTGATAATATATTTTTTAAACTTATTATAGACTAATACTTTTTTTTATAGACAATAAATACTAAAGGTGGAAAAAGAAAGGGGCTAGCTGGTATTACTAAACGGGATTAGCGAACAGCACGTAGACGTCCGCAAATACAGAAAGTCTACCTTTAATCGACAAAGGAGGAGGTACAGAATGTTAATAATTCCACTTTCTATGCATCCATTCCTCTTCCAGTCTACTACACCTACCCTTATTTACAATACACATGCTCATACAAGAACAGTGGGAAGGGAAACTTTAATGTCATTCTAGTACTCAAAGTGATGTAATGTTTAATAAATGAGGCCATTACCTTGGATTTATCGTGCGAAATCGACTTAAAGGGACTATAGTTAGCACGAACTAAATTATTTTAATATCAACAATTTAATTTATCCGTCTAAGGCACTGGCCTCTACAGATACAGCTTGTTCTTAAGAATGACAGCTTATGTTTCGTTCCGACTTTAAAGCGTCTGATGAAGTTACTGACAGTTATTTCTATCATGGCAACTTCGAATGCTCAGCATGCACAGATCAATGGAGAAGATCAAATAGGCACAAAATACCACGTCCTATAGCCTGTCCATCTATAAAGTCAGTCGTGTTCGCTTTTTATAGAAATTTTAGTTTCAAATGTCAATGCTAGATACTGTTATGTAACTATACTTTTTAATTCAATTGAAATTTGTGTACTTTTAGTATATTTTATATTCAAGGTTAAAAAAAAAACTAGTAGATTTTTGTAACTTCATATTTCTTGTCACCAATCAATGAGGTTTAATGTACATTAAAGAAAAATCAAATTTACATACGAAAACAAATTAAGCCAAAAAAATCAGTTCTAGGACTGATATTACCTTATAATAAATCGGTACGTGAACCAAAGTTGACAACCCCTGATCTAGGTATACTTAGGGTCCATTAGGCGGACGTCTGTGCTTATAAAATATTAATGACAATTGTGGCGGGAATTCGGAGTGCCGCCATGATGCGTGTGGTCCGCCCGCACGAGGGCGCGGGAATTTCGTAGCAGCCATCTTGAAATCTATATCACCTTGTGAATTATTCTAATTAAATAAAACAGTAAAGTTTAACTCTTAAGAATTAGAATTGCGACCGACAAGTTAACCAACGCTGGTAGATAGAGAATAGTAAATTGAGTACGTCTGTTGAATAATAAATAACCTTTATTGATCGATGCTGAAGAATACTAAAGTAATTCATAAACGAAAAGGTTCTTTGAAATACTGTATGTACAAAACTAACTTTAGTTTACAACTTGGTTCGAAGGAATTAAAAAAAAATTAGTAGCCTATCTGTTATTCCAGACAGTTTTCTATCTTTGTGCTAAAATTCATTCAGATCAATTTAGCGGAGTTGGTGTTACCTGCCAATAAACATTCACTACATCTAAACTTCCGTATTTATTAATTCATTAGTAAGATAATTCGAAGCGCCAATAGCCCAATGGTTTATGGGTACGAACGATCTAGAGGTCGTGGGTTCAAATCCCACCATTCGAATATTGTCGTGGACCACAGCCAAACACAAGCTCAAGCTTACCAGGAATGGTCACAAGAAATATTAGTAAATAAACAAAAATCTACTAATACTAAAAAAAATATTGGGTAGCTAGGTGCTGCAGACTGATAAATTCACTTTAATAAAAGTATGGAAGGGTTGTCTTCTTATGGGCTTATATACC
>JAODUI010000005.1:6331247-6359507 GCA_027563995.1 Papilio gigon | reverse complement strand
CGAAGAAATTCAAAGATATGTGTGAAGTCAACCAACACGTATTGGGCCAGCGTGGTTGACTATGGCCTAGTCACCCCTAATTATAGGATAGGCTCCGAGCCTCTCGGTGGAGACGTATAGTGAGCTGATAATGATGAATAACGGTTGGGAACTGGTTTAGTTAGCAAAGAAAGGTATAGTTAAAGTTCGGTGAACGATCAGGTACCTCCAATATGACTTATCTCTGTCTATAATTAATGTACTCTATTATATGATCATCGTCAGTACCTTTTTGTACCTAGTTGTAGTCCTCAAGTGTAACAAAATTAATTTAAGCAGTAAACAAGATTATCACCCTTACCTATTTAAAACAGCCATAAAATTTACAGCGAATGGGGCGATAAAGCTGGTCCTCCATAATCTGTCCGGATTCCTGACTGCTCCCGTGATAGGAGTATCATCTTTGAAGAGTCCCAAAGCGCCGTAGAACATCTCCAACATTGTATCATGACTGAAGTAGGATATAACGTTCTTTCCGGTCCCGTTGACTGCAGCTTCGAAGTTCTCGTAAAGGTTCTTGACTAAGACACGGCCGATGCTCCCGGGTACCTATATTTGGACACCAACATTTTTAACATAACCCGCTATCTTTATTATATGCGACACCGAATTTATTCTAAGGGACTGCCTGTGTGGGGTCAATTTCTATCCACTTTCGATGACGTACATTTTTGTACATTTCTCTTTATTTACAACTGTTTGGTTATGTAATGTAGATTCAATTGTTTTAATTTACCCAGGAACCGTATCCATTCCTATAGTAATGCCGCACATCATCTCTGTACTCCAAGACGATGAGATCCTGTTCGGAGAAGGCGGCGCACCAGGGAGACGTCTTGGTCTCCGTCCAGGATCGGTAGAAGCGACATATCTCATAGATAGAAAACACGTCATCTGCAGACAATTGAGTTTGAATGCCCAAGCGTTCTTGAACATTGCTCTGAACCTGCAGAACATAAAACAGTAGAAAATGTATAATGTTTGTTGTACCTAATAATTGTGCCTCGGTGGCGCAGTAAACTTTAGCCCCTCGGTGGGGATGTATTAGGTAACTTGTGACAAGAAATGTGCGGCAGTTGAAAAAACTTAGGAAAGTTGTTACAGGTGATCGACTATCAGAAGTGCATGTATTTTGTGATCGCCTACATAGAGATATTGTTAAAAATAAATGATAACTCACTGCTTTATATTCGGCGGAGTCAGAGTAGGCTGCAAGTTCCTCCACCACTTGGGGACTTTCTTTTACTTCCTGCTGGTATCTATCGCAGTTCTCATACGGCTGTAAAGGGTTGCATTTGTTATTTAGAGACTTCTGCACAAGCATGCAAAGTATTACAATAATTATTATTTGACAAATGGCGTATGAGAACAGTTCTGAATCTTCTAAAATAGAGTTACTTTTGTAGGCAACAAAAAAAAAACATTAGAGTCTTATCTTATTTAATATTGAAACATATATAAACATGGATAAATCTCTCCGTGAGAAAAGAATTAAGGAAATTAACAGTTATCTACTTACTCTAATCAAATCGTCCGTTTCATAAGGTCCATCTAAAGTTAGGTTCAGGTTTGTCCCTTCCGCCAGACCGTGGACAAAAGCCATGCCACTGGTGACAGTCCGCTGTTCGTTGGTGACCCTGAAGTAGTAGTCGTCATCAGACCCACGCAGCAACTGAGGATATCTCTCACGAAGACGTTTCCCAATGTTGTAGAGTTCTTCGTACCCAGTGCCGGTAAGGTATGAATGGGATACCTCGAGGGTTTCATTCCATTTCCAGTTACGGAACATGTCAATATCCTTAGAATAAAAAAAAAATGTTAAGAAGTTTGCTTTGTAAAGAATAACCTCGCCTCTTAAGCCTTAACCCTCCTTCCCTGACTGTCTTTACAACGACCGCGAAGATATGTGTTATTTCAACCTGGACGCTGGACCAAAGTCGTTGACTACGGTCTCGTCATCCATAATTTTAACAGGTTTCCAACTCCTCGGTAGGATATATGGACCGACGACTTTACGTTAGTCAATTTTTCTATGGCAATTACTTACCTCTGAGCACAGCTGTCCTCTCCCATTTTCAAAGCTCTGTATGATCTCGTCCTTTAGTCCGGCGATCACTTTGATACTGTCGGTGACGCTGGAGCCAGGGTTGCGGTTGCCATGACGGTGCAATGACCAGATGCTGACGGCTTGGCAATCTAAAGATAATAACTCTTGTAGACAAGCAGAGCTAATTCAGATATACTGTTAAGTGTGTATCTGGTAGACTTCGATTTTATCAATTTCTAGGCAGCATACGCTGTATCCGCGTAGAAAAATATTTATTATGTTCATTGCCACTCGCCTGAGTTCAATTTATAGAACTTTCGTGGGACATTACACTATACTACTTATAAAAACGGCATAAGTCACGTGTAGATCAGTGTCGGTACCGACTAGCTTCGAGCCCAACGGGGGCTCTTCTTCAGGCTCGAAACTAGTCGGTAGATACTGATCTATCCGTGAATTAAGCCGTTTTTTATAATTAGTATCGCTTGTGGAGATAATTTCCTAACGTATAAAAAGTGAACCTTACTATCTATCGCTGGTTGATCTCTGATATCCCCTCGGGCGTTGTTATAGGGAGTATTCGTTGAGTAGAGGAGATATGGGCACTGCGCGTTCCAGTAACACTCCCGCTGGCTGTACACACAGCTCGCCACAAACAGGAGGACCAAACTTCTGATCATGTTGAACATCTGCACAATTTATCAATACGTCAATCTACGCCTTTATAGTTTTTCACTTATCTATTTCCTTTTAAGCGTTTAAGGGTCGTTTCACAATTGTTTTATTAAACAGTAAAATTTTATCGTGTTTTAAATATTTTTTTTCTTAGTTCCGTAATGTATTTTGAATAAGGAATCTTACGACTAAATTATTGATCGCTTGCAACAAGTTTATCAGCTTATACAGATGACAGCTTGGCGGGGGCACTGCCGCACCCCTTGTTATGCAACAATGTTATACAAATGAATACTCAAAGTTCTTTCATTAAACTACTAATAAAACCGACTTAACTCACGAGTAGATCAGTGTAGGTACCGACTAGGTTCTAGATCTACTTGTCAAGCCTAGTTCTTTCATAGTATAGTGTTATTAAAAAAAGTTAATAAACACTCTAGCTGACATTTTATAAAAAAAAACATTCAGTGTAAACATTGCTTTATAGATAAGAAGTTCGCCAATGAGAACCTACACTCAGGTAGCATCATCAACACGCCTTCGACTCGTGCCCTTATCTTTCCAATGTGATATTCCTATTGATTCATAGTATTAATATAGAATTTTTCATTAACAAAAAAACGGAGGCGGCTTCCACCTTAATTTCCAAGACAATTTTTTGCAGGTTTTAGAATTGCATATGTACATTATCCGACGCTCTTACGGTGAAGCAAAACATCGTGATGTAACCCGCATATATCGGCGAAGAAATTCAATGATACGTGTGAAGTCAACCAAAATGCACTGGGCCAGCGTGGTTGACTATGGCCTAGTCACGCCTAATAATAGGGTGCGTGGGCTGTGGGACTCTCGGCGGGGACGTGTAAAGAGCTGATGATGATGATGATGATGACTCATAAACTTTATTCTGAATTGCGTATCAAGTCATCATTAAGTAAAAATTATCGGGAACATATTCAAATGAACTTGGCCCAAAAAAAGTTTTTTTTTTTAATTAACTCCACATGTTTGAACCTCCTTTGTAAAATATTATCATAATCACGAAACAGAATTTGCAAACCACGCGGGTGTCACTTGCATAATAAACTTACATCAAACTACACCCCACAAATTTATTATATCTTGATAAAGTGTAACATTTATCTGTTATGTCTATTAAATTATTACATTTATAGATTCGCGAACAAAGGCCTATGTCCAGGTGTGGGCAGACAAAAAAGGTGACGAACAAATGCAGGGGAATTACATTTTTTGCATAGTCAGTATTGACAACGCATTGACGAAAACCAAGAATTCGACGCATGTTATGGGGCCCGTTTACAACCGCCGGCCGGACCGCGTCACAGCGGCTACCAGCCGCGTCTCGTTCAAAAAGAAACTGAAGTCGTGGTTTATCCAGAAAGCTTTATACAGCGTTGATGAATTATTTAAATAATATTTTGACTTGACATGTTATTTTGTTCAATTCCAATGTTAATAATTTCATTCTTTGAACTATTAATAACAACTGAAATTATTTCAATATATCATTTTAACAATTTAAATACATGTGACGTGTAATTTATATCACCAATAAAATTGTATTTCCATTTGTATTTGACATCTTTATTGTTGTGATGATATTTCAAACTAATGCATTTAAAAATATCTCCGGCGTAAATCATACAAATACGTATGTAAGTAGCTATTATTATTACAAGGCAGGCAGGTTCGAGAACCCTGCCAGTTAACCGTTGAGTACTCGAGTCAAGAGTTCAAATTTGAACGATTTGCCTGTACAGTAGTATTCTGTTCTTAGATTAATTAGACTAAAGAACTAACTAGAGCGATGCAGTTGATCTTATTTAACTAATCGCCATCCCAGAATGTAATTCATCTGTGTGCCAATTTTCATACAGATCATTTGAGACGTTTTGAGGTTACCGACGCGTCCGTTCGCAGTGTTCCACCTAAAAGCTACATTCGCTTGCTTGTTTCGTACGTATTGAGTCGATGAAACAGTCACAAAAACCACTAGGATGCAGTTTTTACATATGTTTGTGAGAATAAAATTGGTCAGTGTTCAGAGCAGGTTGACAACTAATTATTTTTTACTATTATCCCGGTTTTTTGTGATCGTTATTCGTCGATTTGTCAGAAAGGGCAGAGTTTGCGGTGAAGGTAATTTTTTTTTAGTGGACCACCGCGAACGTTTGCGATTGTACCCGCTAACAAACATCTATCCATCCATCAACAAGATTTTATGAAATAAACACAAATTTCTTTTTTTAATAATTTATTACAATAATTATAAGAGATATCATAAAGAGTCACGTCCTTGAGACTTCTAATAAATCGAGTCTTCCTCAGTCTTCATCGTCCTGTAATTAAATTACATGTTTTACTAATGAACATCTATCATGCATATATCTAGCATTGGATAGCACGGGACTGGTCACCACGGCTATCGATGGGGAGCCCTACGTTCAATAGAGGAGGTAAGAATACAGCAGCCGGCAAACATCGTGAGCAATTCATTTAGTTGCGCAGTAGATTTTCGGCTTCTCTGGCGGCGCGGGGGCGCGGGGGCGCGGGTAATCTTACTATTGGTTAATCAATCGACTCTTCGCGCCAACTGTACGTGCGCGAATTTTCCCCCACTACGACGTTTTTTGTTAAAGAAGTTTGCCGGCCGTTATACTTAGGCTGCGGGATGAAACGCAAATTAGATTTGACGATATTTTCCTCATCATTGGAAGATTATTTGCTGATACCTGCATCAATATTGTACACTATAACATATTTACTATCACTATCTCTGTTATTCAGTCTTTTTTTTAATATTATTTATTATTGATAAACTGGTTTTACGTTTTATTTTAACTTGACCATTTCTGAAGTAGCATTATATTGTATTGGAGTTGCGTCTTTATTTTTATTAACCATTGTAAAGCAAATATACCAATGGATTCATTTAAAAACGGACGGTTTTTATTGATTTTTTGCTTTATTGGAAGATTTTCTTCAAGCGATAGAGAGTCTTTTTTTGACAATGTTACTATAGTAATTTTATGCATAAGTTAAATTCTATTTAGTCGGACAAAGCGTTAACAGACATTAAAGAAAGAACATTTAAAGTATAGATGAAAAATGACCCAATATTATATTAGGTGCAATTTACTATTTAATAGGTATACAATTTCCAATCACCTGTTAAAGATAAATATGAAGACACTGTGGTGATGGTGAAGAGGATAAGAATTAAATTAATTCCAGTTCAAGCAAGGGAAGAGGAGAGAAGCGTTTCTAAAATTAGTGCTCTGAAACACCGTAAATCATTTTACTTGGAATTAGTTGTCAGAACACTATTTTTAGATGTAAGAAAAATCAGATTAAAGTACTTGGTACGTATATTTTATAAGAAAAAAGTCTTTTATCTCTCATATCTAACATCCTAAGAAATAAACAATAATTTCCACCAACACTAAGAAGTTAATTACCGCAGTAAACGACGTAGCCTTGCCACCGGCAGGTCCGGGTTCATCGACCTTACTGTCCATACTGCAGAAATCGAGATTAGCTTCTGTAAACTTCTGGAACTTCTCCTGGAACTGGTCCCAAGTACAACCGGCTAATGGACATACATCCGTAACTAGTTCGTTCATGAAGAACTGCACGCGGTACTTCTGGGTACCTGACTCTTGGCAACTGGAAACAAAGCAAATTGATATATCTTCACGACGAACAAGACTGAACAGCAATATTGCTAATAATCAGCGTCAGCGTTAAGCGTTAATAGCCTAATGGTTAAGTCTACTGTTTTCCGATCACGTGGTCAAGAATTCGAATCCTGCCATTCAACTATTGTCATGGACCATATCCTAGTACAAGCCTAGAGCTTAGGTAGAATGGTAAAGGAAATATTAGTAGATTAACAAATATCTACTGATTTAAAAAAAAATCGTTAGGACTTTTCGAATCTTTGAACAGCACTATTAGTCAGGAACCATTTAAGTAGTTCAATTTCCCAAACAATTTACAAGTGCATTATCGGTATTTTAATATAGTCTTTTGCTGAAACACTATTTGGTTTCAATCAAAGCAATAATATTTAAAAGAATAGAACAAAGGTAAAGAAAGGAATTGTAGATTATAAAATTATTTTACGTAAGTAATTTGACTTCAACATGATGTAGCTGATCTCACGCATGTAATCGATTTTATCAGTCATGGATAAAAACAATTGAAAGATAGCTCGGGCCACTCGGTACATCGCACACGAACCAAGACCCCATGTTATCAAAAGATGTCCATAAACTGATATATAGATAATACTGATAATCTATGGATGAATTATCGTTTTCTAATATTTATAATTTGATATCTTAATCCACTTGTAACTTCCTATTAGATTTCAGATAAACGTTTGAATACTTTAGAAATACATATCACACTATACGTGGTAAGTGGTAAATGAGAAAAACTATAGATTTCATCAGATCAATTCGTTTAGGTATTACATAAAGGGTTTCGTTGAAGTTGAACTAAAAATGGACCCACAATCAGACGGACAAGTCGATGTGATTGCGGAAATGTGAATAAAAGAACATTGTCAGCACATCAAGTTGTAGCAGACCTCAAGTTCAACGAAATTTAATTAAAGAAAAAAAAATGATTTACCATACTTACGTATTGAGAACAGCAATAACGTTGACGGAGAATGAAGCGATAAAACTGGTCTTCCAGAGTCTATCCGGATTCCTGACTGCTCCCGTGATAGGAGTATCATCTTTGAAGAGTCCCAAAGCGCAGTAGAACATCTCCATCATTGTGTCATGACTGAAGTAGGATATAACGTTCTTTCCTGTCCCGTTGACTGCAGCTTCGAAGTTCTCGTAAAGGTTCTTGACTAAGACACGGCCGATGCTCCCGGGTACCTTTATATGGACGCCATTAAAAAAATAATGTTCCATTTTCTTTTGTAAATCTGATGCCTCTTATAGTTAGAGGGTCTAAATTTAAATGATTTAATTTAAATGAAATTTAAATTTACCAATTCAATTGTTTTATCTTACCCAGGAACCGTATGCATTCCTGTAGTAATGCCGCACATCATCTCTGTACTCCAAGACAATAAGATCCTGTTCGGAGAAGGCGGCGCACCAGGGGGACATCTTGGTCTCCGTCCAGGATCGGTAGAAGCGACATATCTCATAAATAGAGTACACTTCCTCTGCAGACAGTTGAGTTTGAATCCCCAAGCGTTGTTGGACATTTCTTTGTACCTGCAAACCAGAAAATATCAGAAAATTGATGATTTTCATTGGATATACTTAGTAACAAAATTAATTAATATTCGACGAATACAACAGCCAAATCATTTAGTTCAGGCATGTGAAAAATGCAAACAGCTGAGAATCACACCTATAATGTTAACTGTACAATTCGAGGATTCTGGTAAAACTGAAGGTTAGTAGAAGGGTTTAAAGAAAGTTATTTAAAGTGAACCAGTGATCAACGTGCATGAAGACCGCTCCTTTACTAATAAAGTTAAAATATTATAAAACAACTCACGACTTTGTATTCCGCAGTGTTGAAGTACGCTTCCAGTTCCTCCTCCACTTTTGGACCTCCTTTCACCTCCTGCTGGTATCTGTCGCAGTTCTCATACGGCTAAAGAGTTGAACGTGTTATTTAGGGAATTTATACACACAACTAATTAAAGGAAAACAATTAGGTGATTAAAGAGGTTCCTGCACTTACTCTAATCAAATCATCCCTTTCATAAGGTCCGTCTACAGTTAGGTTCAGGTTAGTCCCTTCCGCCAGACCGTGGACAAAAGCCATGCCACTGGTGACAGTCCGCTGTTCGTTGGTGACCCTGAAGTAGTAGTCGTCATCAGACCCACGCAGCAACTGAGGATATCTCTCACGAAGACGTGTAGCAATGTCATAAATCTCTTCATATCCTGTTCCTGTTAGGAAAGACTGCGATACCTCGAGGGTTTCATTCCACTTCCATTTACGGAATTTATCAATATCCTTAAAAACAAAAATTTAATGAATGTACAAAAATGTCCAGACATTAGTTTTATTGTAACTTATAATGTTGTGTTAACTTGCGTTGAACATTTGTCTAAGGTTCTTACGGTAAAGGAAAACATCGTGATGCAACTTGCGGATATCCGAAATTAAAAAATATGGGCGACGTCCATCAATCTTCATTGGGCCAGTGTGGTTGACTATATCCTGGTCATCCCTAACTTGAGTAGGCTCGGAACCATTCTGTGGGGACATTTATGAGTTGACGAAGAATATGCTTCAATCAATATTTTCATAGATATACCTGTGAGCACAATTGTCCTCTGCCGTTTTCAAAGCTGTGTATGATTTCATCTTTTAGTCCAGCGACCACTTTGATCCTGTCCGTGACACTGGCACCAGGGTTGCGGTTGCCATGCCGGTGCAACGACCAGATGCTGACAGCTTGGCAATCTAAAGATAAAAATACATTTAGATAAGCATAAACAGTTGCTTGTTGACCTTGAAATTTGGGTCAGATCTAGAAGCTTGGAATCGGTTATATCCGTATACAAGAAATTAATACGTTAATTGCCGCTTGGGAGATCGTGTCTTAGTAGTGATGTGGAGTTATAAAAATAAATCTTACTCGCAATCGCCGGCTGATCTCTGATGTCTCCTCGGACGGTGTCATACGGTGTCTTCGTGGAGTAGAGGAGGTATGGGCACTGCGCATTCCAGTAACACTCCCGCTGGCTGTACACACAGCTCGCCACAAACAGGAGGACCAAACTTCTGATTATAATAAACATCTTTACAGCGGAACCATTATCAATGCGATCTACGCTTTTATAGTTTTTTTTTAATCTATAGTCTTTTAAATATTTAAAGCTCGTTACACATTTGTTTTTTTTTTCATCGTAACAGTTTTAGCGAAATATTTTGCGAAATAACGAAACTTGCTTTGTAACAATTATAAAATTAGTTTCGTACACTCGAAGTATTCGATGATTTTAACGAAAATAAAAAACTATCGTATTCACACTTTACACATATTTAAACAACAGAATTTTATTATATGACCGTTCACTATATAATTTTTTTATTGCATTGTTTGTTTTATTACGTGTTCATAAAATACAAGACGCGTAAGCAGCATGCTTACCAAAGCGGAACTGTGGACTACATTGCAATTTAACTAATTGTCATTACGTCAGGTGCTCAGTGCCATTCAAACTCTATGTCGGCTCACATTTTCGCACAAAATATTGATAAAAATACATTTTTACATTTGGAGGTTGTCAAATATCTAACCGGCTTAGAACATCATGAGACACTGCGCAGAACAAAATTGTAGATGTTACCACGAAAGGGATCCTACTATATAGGTGACGTTTAGACACTAAGATATTATAATAACGTGTATATTATAGAGATAATGATGTATAACCTTGTTGGTTACTCAATCCGCAGTAGTCCAAGCTGGCACATGCGCTCTCAGCTGAACTCGAGTCGCCCTAAACTTTGATTCTTACACTACACGAGTAATTTAACGCTCACTTGCGTCTACGTAAGTATTCTTTTGTTGTCATTTCATAAAACATTCAGTGTAAACACAGCTTTGTTGATAAGACGTACGCCAATGAGAGCCTACACTCAGGTAGCATCATCAACACGCCTTCGACTCGTGCCCTTATCTTTTCCCTCTAATATTTCTAATAACTCATATCTGTATAATTTGAATTAATTAAAAAAAAATGTAAAACTTTTATGACGTTGACAGTGGCGCTAGTGTGCTATTGTATCATTTATAACCGAGTCCAGTATGTCAGTCTATAGACAAATAAAATCAGCTGCGCCAACAACACGCTTCGGTCCACAACTATGTTTTGTATGTATTAACGATGGTTCGTGTTGCCATTATGATCTTCAATTTTTGTTAGGAATAACCAAAGAAGATGAAATCTTAAATAATTATAGAACACCCTATATAAAAAATATCTTAATCACGATATCATATTCGGATTCCACGCGGCTGACACTTGCATAATAAAATAAATACATCAAACTACACTCCCCTTATTTATTATATCTTGATAAGTTATATTGGGCAATAAGGCCAATGAAAAATGATTAAATGTTGATAATTTAATTCAGTCCCAACATACATTTTCTGATCCTTTCACAACACATATAAATAAAAGCAACATCTTAAATGAAAACTCATAAATTAAATGTAAATCTGCAAAGGCGTACCTAACCGGTGTCGGTACCGACTGGTTACGAGCTCATAGGTGATATATGTCTCACGAAAATTTCAACAAAACTTGTGGTCACATATTAATGAAAAACATTAAACAATTTTTATATTTTCGTGCTACCACTTTTATTGATATATTTAATTTTATTTCACTAATCAATCTCTTTAATCTTCCACTTGCTGAAGTACAGTGAAGAATGTATACGAAGCTTTGATTATCTGAAAAATTACAAATTAAATTAACCTTTTGATCACAAACAAGGAAGCAATAATAAACTACGTTGGTTAAACCGATATTAGGACAGGTATCGGTGCTGATAACTGCGCTATTTGGTTTTCGTTTAGAAAAAAACTTGTTAAAAATACTCCAAGTGGATGTTCGCAAACAAGTTCTCCTTTTAATTTTGTACACATCATGATAAATGTGCACTATGTGAGCTAATCGCGCGAAAACTCGATTTGAAGTCGCGTGTTTCATTTCTACTGGTGCAACTGCAACTGTTGTAACAGAGTCATGATTAGCCGCTTAGATAATAGACACTAACGCCCATAAACGAAGCAAGGGACAGTTCAGTAAATCCTCCCGCCCGTAGCCTAGCGAGCCGGTAGCTCCTGGTGGTGATGAGCAGTAACGCTCGCCGCGCGGGGGCGCTGCAGTGGTACCACGGACACGAATATGCCGCCTCTTTTATGTTTTCACTCTGAAAACGTTACTTATCAAAATACCTCAAATTTTTATAAAAAAATTCAATACCAATGTACAACATATTTCGGTTATTCTGAATCTATCTTCTGCGAATGCAGATGTAAACGTCGATCAACAATATAAAAAATTAAGCAATATTTATTTGTAATTACTTAGATTTTTGACTTAAAGCATGTTTTGTACCTCATCAAGCAGTTTGTTCCCCTGGTAGCAGTAGAGAAACACTTGTAGCATCATGTCAAGCAAATATGCAACCATAGAAAAAATTCGTACCAAGTTTGAAGACTCCTAGAAACACGGTTTTATTAAATACACACGTCACAGTATCTTCTTCTTTATGGAACATACGTAACAAAATATCTCCATTACATTTGCCTTATTAACTGTCTCACTCAGAAGGATTTAATGTAGACTTCTCACTTCGTGTCCACACAATGTCCGTTAATCGACTTTAAGTCCAGAACTAATAGATATAGCATAAATACTTACATAGGCTAATTGGTAAGCAGTCGCACAAATAATAACCATAGAAACTAAGAACTGGCCAAAGATCGGTGCGGAGAAGTAGATTTCGAGAAGACGAGCGTGTTCCAACGCCGCCTGATGGCGCTGAACGCATTTACGGAGACGGGACATTACTATCTCCTCGTTACATGAAACATTAACCTAAAGTAACAATCATTAATATCAGAATATCAGATTTCAACCGACCATAGATAACAGTAAAACCACAGATGAAGAAAAATTGAAGCTATATATGGAATTTGACATGCTTCTGACTACTTAATTAGACTACCAATCGGAACATACAGTAGCTTCATGGTATTTGAAAAAAGTATTATAGGGCAATTGAAACTACTTAGGTTACAATAGAACCTACATGTCGAGTTATGATTTCTTCCCTTCTGCTCAAATGACTGCACACAAATTGGTGAACAACATTTACCATCACCACCATATACTTGTCTTTTGAAAACTTTAACTTTTTGCAAGTTAGTTTCCAGTTTCTTCATTGCAAGTGTTAGATATTTCACTCGTAGCATTACCTTATCATTAATCAGTGCTCCATCACAGAGCGTGGTGAGTGAAAGAGCAAGTAGACGCAAACGGCAACGGCACTGACAAATGAGATTCGTCGCCAGCGTGTCCATGCTCGTGTTCAGTGTTGAAGTAAGAAATAGAGCTATGCACTGCAACAATATATTATTCTCCGACGTTTGAAAGATCATCAAACACACAGGCTGATGATAATTAAGGATTATTGAATAAAACATGTGTTAAAATTGCTTTCGAAGTTTTTTGCCCTAATGCCCACGATCTCAATTCGAATGATCCAATCGGTGTTATGGAAAACAATCCCTTTGGGCCGAGTTCCAAAGCCGATCGAAACAGGGAACATTTCCCAAATACTAATAAAACTTTTAATTATCTAAACACTACCAACCTGATGCGAGTACGTGATCTCATAAGCAGGAGTCTTGGTCACATCGTAAGGATACCTGCAAGAATACCGTCGTTTGAGTAAGAACTCTGTGTATATCAGTCTATGATATCATAATTTATATACCGTGCCCGCAGCGGTAGTTTCTTCTTCTCGGCACTTAAAGCCCAGCCCAGTATAGTCACGTAAGATAGCCAGATATACCAGTAATATTGAATCGTCGTCTCACGGTCGCAACTGTAAAAAAATCAAATTCTATAGTAAGCTTTCTTTCATTGCATTTAATCGATATAACTATCAGACCTTATATCTCCAGTCTTGTAGATTCCGCCCGTTTCTACAGTTGTAACAGAGTGATTATTACCTTTTAATAATTTTAATTCCCTCCACTCTTGTTTCTGCGTCTAATTCGTCTTTCACCTCTGCTATCATGCTTTGTATTTGCGTCTTTCTTAGCACAATGTTAATGAATTTACCGCTGAGAGCAAGGTTGGTAAAGATTAAGAACATAGTGGCGGTCATCAACGGTACATTCCCCCACACTTGGTACAGATCTCCGAGTTGTACAATGATATATGCACCTGGAAGAGACAATAAGACATTGCGGGAGGTGCTTGTTTCCTTTGTACCATCTATTCCTTATTTCTCCTCAATTTCGTTTCACTTTAAGTTGGTTGTAGATTAAGCAAATTTATCTCTTTTAAAGGTATTTGTAGGTTTGCAGGAATTCATTCCAATTACATTGTGTCATTGTAATCTTTTAAACTCGGTCCTTCGAGCCGTAAGCCATCGACTTGTTGGTTCTTAAAGTCAGTGACATTCAACTAAAACTTACCAATTAAAAATATATAAGAAACAAATGTATAGATATTAAATAGCCGCTTTCGTAAACCTACAAAGTGGTTCGGTGCCCACAATCCAAACACCATGAACAAGGTCAGTGGTATTCTAAGAGTTGAATTTACATTTCCCACAAGTTGCGTCATCGTGAAAGCATTTGCAAACATCAAATAAAATTTAGCGCAATATTACTGCAAAGCGTTATATATTGACGGTAGACATTATTATAAAACAGGTGTTCTAAACCTTTTATTGTTTAATTTTAGCAAATTTATAATAGGCAAAGCGTGAGATATCTTCGTCATCATCCACCTGCCCTGCCCTACGGAGTTTCGATACAGGATGTTTTCTTCCATACATCTCTGTCAGCCGTCATAGCGAGGGATATCTTATTGGTCTATCTAAAATAGTACTGTTCTCTATGTGCTTCCAAACATAGAGTAAAGCATAAGAGATTGAAGTTGGTGACGCCGATGCTTTTTGTCTACGTAATTGTTACTTCGAAGTGTCGCTCGTGTCGTGTGCTATTAATGTAATTGTCACCTTGCTATGTTTTACTTTTGTCACATTTTTAATGGAACCAAATAAATACTGGGTTTACGATTTCTGCCATGTCGATATCCCTTCAATATTCTACACGCTGGGAACTTCGTCTATGAGAAATTAAATTGCGTTATATGCGACTATGTGATATTCTAAATTCTATCCAGATCAGCTCAGCTGGTCTGTTCCGTGGTACTACCCTTCCACTCAAACTTTCGTATTTATTTTATAAGGTCATGGTGACAATGTTGGTTGAGAAAATGAATTCTTATTAAAA
This sequence comes from Papilio gigon, assembly GCA_027563995.1. Classification (NCBI taxonomy): domain Eukaryota; kingdom Metazoa; phylum Arthropoda; class Insecta; order Lepidoptera; family Papilionidae; genus Papilio; species Papilio gigon. The sequence continues at coordinate 6,344,679 of JAODUI010000005.1, read as the reverse complement.
TAAAACTGTAACATTGAAACCTACGTCCATTTATTTTTAAATGAAATACTTAAATTTCTACTTTTTTTCTACGACTTGCTGCAGCAGTGTGAACAGAGAGTATGACGCCTTGATTATCTGAAATCAGAATATTTTCTATTAATATGAAACTCCAATGTGTTTAGCAAAATTTAGCTTTTAACAAAGGTCTTTAAGAGATGATAAAGCAAATAAAATTGTTATCCTAGTAACCCAACTCGATAGTTTACCATTTTATTCCAGTAACCCAGTAGCAATCGAAATCAGGGTTATAGTACTGTAATAATGTTACCAAACATTGACCCTAAAGAGCATTCCAGACCAGTAATTAGGCCATTGTGAAGTAGACATTACAGCCATGAACGAGGCAAGCGATAGCGCAGTGAATCCCCCCGCAGAGATGCGCGTGGCGCGCCGGCTGCGGGACATCACCACGAGCAGAGAGCGGCGCAGTGGCGCGCGGTACGTGTGCCACGGAGCGGCGTAAGCTGCGCCTGACACTGCTTCACTCTAAAGCAATCTCCATGTTAATTTAATTATAACATCTTTTTGCTATTTCCGTAGGTAAAGTGGAAGGAAGTGGTAGGATGTGTTAGCTCGTATTGAAGTAATTAGTGTATTAACCAGTACGAGATCATTTCAGCATTCTTAATCTGCTATCTAAGAATTAATTTGGAATATAATCTATTAATGATACCTCTTCAGACAATTGGTTCCCCTGGTAGCAGTAGATGAAGACCTGGTACATCATATTCAATAGATACGTGGCCATAGACAACAAGCGTACCATGTTGCTAACTTGCTGGAAACAGATACAACCAGTAATAAATATAGCATTAAAGCTCTTATGTACATATTTAGCAAGCTGAACCCTACAGATACTAGTTGAAACGCCGTAACGCAAATGATGACGAGGGACACTGTGAACTGTGCGAAGATCGCCTCTGAGAAAGATGTCTGCAGCTGAATTGCCGCGTGCAACGCCGCCTGGTGACGCAGCACACAGTTACGGAGGCGGGCTGTCACTATCTGTTCTTGTTCCAATGTGAGCCGCTGCAGAAAATCAAAATTTGTATTAATTTATTACAGTGCCATCTATCACACGGACAATGTACTCGTCCTGTTAAAAAGTTAGTTTATAAAAAATTTCGCTAGATGGCGCTAAATAAATTTCTTCATCATTTAAAACGAAAATCTTCAAATATTGTATCTCCTTAACATAACGATCTTCTGAAACCAACGCGAGCTTAATTAATTACACCGTTTATATCTTACATCTCCAGTAACAACCATATCCTGGCTCAGAGTCGTCAATTCGAGACTGAGAAGTCGCAGACGACAACGGCACTGTGCCAAGAGCGTGGTTACCAGCGAGTCCTTGCCCACGTTGAGATTAGCAGCAACGTAGAGCGCCATCACCTGGTGCAAGTACGTCAACTCATAGGCCGGAGACTGACTAGTATCATAGGGGTACCTGGTTAATACATCATAATAAAAAGCATTAGACAGTGGTCGTCACAGTTTTCTATCCAAAGGCCAAATAGGACAATGTGAATTACTGCAGGCCGCACATTCGTGCACTGATTACTTAACATATCCAATATCCATTTTTTTTCATTTACCTCGGTTTAGAATTCATCCTACAAACACATTTTTAAGTTTATCAAAACGAAATATGCATAAGGTTCGCGGGCCACACAAGTATTTGTCGCGGGGCGCGGTTTGACGACCATTGCATTAAAGCCTAGACGCCAAATGAAGTTTTAAACAAAGGCACATCTGATACAAATTTTCATCCGAGACATTTTTTTCATAATACTTTTCAAAATATCCAATTTAATAAATAATTAGCACGTGGCAACTTGCCCAAAGAATTTAAAGCAATAAAACTAAGTAAACAGTAGTACCAAGCGCGTAAAGGAAGTTTGTTCTTCTCAGCACTGGCCGCCCAGCCGGCCATCGTTATCTGTGTTATACCCATGTACACGAATAGCAGTACTGCAGTCTCACGATTGCATCTGTAAATAGGCAAAGAATGAGATTTCCGCACTCATATGGACTTTCACACAATCCATTTACACTTTCGGTCTTCCTCTACCTTTATGGCCATCCACATTCAATCTCATCATCCCTTCACAAGGATTAAGGAACCTGCATTCGCCAAAATAGCGAAGGAAACTTTAATCAACAGAGCGAACTTATAGAAAGAGGGTATTTAACCTGCCTATGCGTCCCCTTCTCCGGCAAAACGTTCTATAAATAATTTTGTCGTTTCGATTTTTCCGTTATTATTTTACATACCATATTTTGTTATATTACAAAGAATGTCTCCAATTTCGTACCCTCCTTCCTTCATAACCTCACCACGCAACAATCACATTACCATTTATTATTTATCCACTATTTATATAAATAAAGCCGACTATATGTGGTCGTCTTATAAGACGAAATCTAGACTAGTAGTATGTACTAAAAATGCGAAAATTTGGTACAGTTGTATAACATAGTCTGGAAAAACACATTGTCTACTGAACGAGTTGTTTTGATTCCGCGCCGACGGAGACGCAGCTCACAACTAGTATTTAAAAAATCAGCCAAACTAACTGCCTCACAATATTTCTTCCCTCTTCAGTATTTTCTCTTCTCAAAATCTGATCTGCATCATTGATGATGTCCCTTACCACCTTCTCTCTAACCGCCAGGTTGACGAACTTGGCGATCTGCGCCAGATTTGTGAACAGCAGAAACGCTGTCTCCGTCATCAACGGCAGGTTGCCCCAGATCAAGAATAGATCGACCACTTGAATTATGATGTATGTGCCTGTTTTTTTTTTGAAAATAATTATAAATATTCTAGGTGAAAAACTTTACCGTCGGAATACTTGGAGCCTACTAATAATGTAAGCTCAAAAGATGGATGGAATTTTTTTCGAACGTAACACAAAAACGACTTAACAGATATAGATCAAATTTGACACAGAAATAGACTACTGCCTGGAACAGCGGATACTTGCACATTTATTCACTTTTTTTTTTTTAATTCCGTTCGAAGAAAGCCAGTCAAAACGTACCTTTATCTGTGTTTGTAAAGAGGGTGAGCAGAACATATGTTTAATACATTTGTCTTGTGAAAATTAAACAATGATAGAGTGAAATCGGAAAATATTTCGTCCACATTACGAGATGTTTCTTATTAGGATTTCCACTAGACTTTTTATATTTCACAGCCATTCTACTGTTACCTTGATATCTTTTAGGGTAACCACTTAACATACCTACTATTTAATCATTATCAACCGCCTTTGGATACCCTCAACTGGACATAAGCCCTCATTCACCTTCAAGACCTTAAACAATAATTACTCCTACTTCCGCATCCAACGAATCTTTGTTCAGTTTTATTTAAAAGAAAACAAATACATTAGGTTCTTTAGATGCTCGCTTACTATATACTTACCTAAAAGAAACATGAAGCAAAGGACACCATAGAGGTTGTACAACAACTTGCCGAATTCACTCAGACCCTCGGGCGCCCAGAAGCCGACCAGCCTCAGCGCTGTCAACGACAAACAAACAGATAGACTGACATTGGCTACGATGACCGCCATGTTGTGTGCTGACGTGTTGTGTGAGAAGCTCGCGTCCAAACAAATGTTTAATTTAGTTTTCTTTAATTCCTCAATCCAGGGCTTATCAACCGTTTATTAATTTTTTTTTTGTATTAAGAAATTTGTCTGATTAATACAACGTTACATTTTAATAAAAAAAATTATTTCTAAGTGTATACAAAACGTAAGTTTGTATGAGAATATACTGAATCGTATCATAACTTCTATCTTAATGTAAAATATAAAAACAATGTCAGTACTAAAAGGGATCAGTTTTACGTCACAACAGTACGGAGGCTTTTAAGCAAATATAACTATTAACAAGATTAAAATAAAAAAATGGTGCTTCCAGAACATAAATAAATGCTGCTTTACTGAATTTTTAGAATTTGAATTTACTGGCTCAACCCTTATAAGAAAGAATGATTCCCATTAAAATAGTTACTACTAAATATAAAATATTAGAAATATTCCCTGATAGCTTCCTACTGCGGAGGGCCGCATACTGTGAAAGGCTGTGGGAAAGGCCTATGTCCAGCAGTGGGCAGACAAAGACTGATGATGATAACTTCCAGTCGTCCATACTAAACGATAAGGAAGGAGTACATAATAATTATTAAAACTTATGTAAACTATATAAAGCACCTGAAGTTCTAAACCTCTGTCTCCATTGCTTTTAATCACAGTTCCGCAAGACTGTTAGCAAACACAATTACGTTATTACATTAAATACAGCCTTTGACAAAGTTACCTTTCTTTATAAATACCATTCTACATGTTATTTGTGATAAGTATTGATTTTTGTAATCATTTCATATACGACCTTATACCAGGGCTTAGAACATTCCCAGGTTAGGAGTGACTAGGGTTTAGTTAACCATGCTGACACAGTACGGGATTCTTGACAACTTCCGCAATTAAATGTATGTTTTATTTGTAAGAGAAGGGGGAAAAAACGAAAACGAGCGGCGGGATGGCAAAGGTCGTCCATGGACATTCGTAACACTAGATGATCAGATGCGCTACCTGTGAGAAAGAGCTACGCTCGCTTTTTAAAGGATCCTAAATCATACTGGTTTGGAAATATCACCGAGGAGAGATCGTTCCACAACGCCGTTGTGCGTGTCAGAAAACAGCGTGAGAACCGCACACTCGGGGACCGGCAGCCATCCAGGTGGTGGTTGATCACGTTTTCTATCACATTAAGAACGTCAGAAGAACATGTGAAATTAGAAAATATAGGTACCTGGGGATTGAACCTGGACTTATAAATTCCAGTGCGGTTAAGCACTTAATAACTGCGCTACTGGCGCATTTAATAGTCATAATTTAATTATAACATATGAAATACTTATGTTTAAGTTGGTATGATAAGGTACGGTCAGAGGGACGGCATGCGGGCTGTTATCTTTAACATATATACAAGTATACAAACTAATATTATATCTTAAAATTCAGCTTAGCTATAGCAAAGACGTGTAATAAAAACCTTAGTAGGTCTTGTGTTCATTAGACACTGTTCTACATATATGAGACAATTCAGCGACATCTGGTCAGCTGTTCTGAGGATACCTTCCAAGAAATATCGATGGAAATTTGCTCATTTTTTTTTTTAATACGAGAAGAGGGCAAACGAGCGGCGGCATCACAAGAACGATCATCGACGTCCAAGGACACCTGCAATACTAGAGGAAGCACACAGGTGCATTGCCGGCATTTTAGATAGCGGTACGCTCGCTTCTTGAAGGACCCTAGGTTATATTAATATTAAAAAAAATGTTACTTTGAAGTAATTCGACGTTTCCTTAATATAATTCTAAGTTAAACTTTCCATTTTAGTTTTTTTTTTTTGTTCTAAAATTTACAAATGTTAAATCATTTAAGTGTATACATTTATACAGTCACCGGTACAAGAACGTCGCAATCAACATTAGAAGACAATACGGACCCCGGGGAGAAAAACTGCGGCCCCCGGATGATTGGTCCAATCTGCGAAGATCACAGGCCGGGATGTAGGCGTGTCGTCGATACTACAAACTTAGACCACGTTCAAGAATAAAACAGGAAAAAAATTCTACCTAAAATACGCCGTATTTAAAACTAACGAAAATACCTGATTTTCTTTAAAAAAAATATTTGAAAATTTATTATTTACGGAATTCTACTGTCGAAATACTTGTCCGTTTTACTTAATACAAAAGAAACCCCCTGTATGTAATTGATCTAAACGTATTATTAGTTTAAAAAACGAAAATTCCATTTTTTTTCATCTGTTCATCTTCATAAGCTTGTAATTAAATTTATAACGTGTGAAAAAGTTACCACTGCATACAACAGTTACCTTCCTATAAAAGTCAAGTCTACATCGGTTCAGCCGTTTCAGAGATTACCCGGAACGCGTAATTACGGACAGGCAAACACGAATTAAAAAAACACATTTTGCCTTATACGCAATACAATTACAATTGTTAACGTAATGTGTTTTTTTATATACTTATAGACACTCCGATTAAATTAATTGTATCTCAAAGGATAGGATGTTTTTCCTAACTTCACCAAATCTTTTATGGTATAGATGGAGATTGTTCATATTGATTTTATATTCGTTTGTAACCGTTAAATTTTAATATTAACGTTAAAAGTTTAAAAGTTAAATTTTAATATTAACTCAAAAAGCCTTATTCTTTTTGACATCAGCAAGAGTGTGCAAAAAGCCTTAGGATTTCTAATGTATAAATCCCTGATCCTAGTGGGGTGCAACCTGTTGCGGATAGGCGGAGCTTACCGACACGCCCACTACACCATCACGAGCTGCCAGCTGCCCAGCAGCAGCAGACAGTCCTGTCGCTGACGCCGCGGAGACCACACGTATACTGACCATGGCGCGCATGCTGCGATTCGATATGAGTTTCCTGTCTCCGGAACGCTGACGACTACTCAAACACAAGGTATGAATAATAACTTTTTAAAATTACGTTTAACTAGCGTGTATCTTCCGACGTCATTGCTACTTAACCCGTTAGACACTTTCAACTTTAACTTAACAGTCGAACTTTACAGTTCTTCTTGCCGTGTATGTAAACGACTTAAAGATTATTGCGTTTTTTTTTTACACCAAAAAAATCAAAGGACTTAAAGTTGGTAAAAGTTGTTGTAATTTTGGAGATTTTTTGGATAAAATTTCTAAGCTTTTAATATTTTTAATTTCTTAAAATCTACCTAGATTTAAAGAAAATGTATATCTTACAGTAATGGCAATGGATGTTAAATTTTGGATTTTTGGACATCCAAGAGTCTAATCTCACAAGGTATCTTTAACAACGTCTTGATGGGTCTGGTTGGGATTACTGTCTGGAAAAGAGCTAAGTCTACTAAGTTTTTTTGTTATTTCCGCGCGGACGAAGTCGGGTAGTCTGTTATATAGCTTGAAAAACGAATGGCAAAGTTAAGACTTTTTTCCATCACTCGAAAAAAATTAAACAATTGAAAAAGATTGCGTAAGTGCAAATGTGCAAAAGATTACAGAATACCACCTGTTGCTCGCTCGTGTTGATTTAAACTGAGTCTTTTGCCGTTTGACATAAGGTTGATTTTTCTATTAGTATACTTCCGATGTGATAATACTGACGAATTGAATTCATACATTGATATTTAACAAATACAAAATATGTCATATGTTTTGTTTAATACGAAGGTTAATTTAACCGAAGCAAGTCGAAACCAAAGGTCAAATATTTAATGTTTTTCATAAAAAAATTACAATATAAAATTAAAGTAAAAAAAAATATTGTTCACACATAAAGTCTAGATTCTATAATAATGTACATTTTATTTATTTATCTAACTAAAATCTATTTAATAAATAACATTCAACTTTTGTTTGTTAAACTATTAATTTAAAGACACGATGATGCTGCCCTCCGTCACGTATTCGTCAGCGGCAAACCTCGCTACCTCCGAGGTGACTGGGGAAACCGAACTTAATTTTAAAAGTCCAACATAAACGGTCTGAAGAATCATAAGTCTAGATAAAGGAAGCTGTCAAGATTTTTTTAATGCGACGTGTTTATATAGTGAGATGGCAGAAGTATCAATTTTATAGTAACATACTAATAACGGCGGCCAAGGACTTATCGTAGTAGCGATATTTGGGTGATGCCTACGCCCAACAGTGGGCGACCTATGGCTGATGATATAGGAATAATATGAAAAGGGTTGATAATTAAAAATATTTTATTACTATGGTCCAAATTGACTGTATTCATTACCTCAGTAATCTCATAGTTACAAAGTACGGTCAACTAAAAATCTTCTAGAATGCTGAATACAATGTTGTCCGTTATTTACATTTTTTTGTCCGGGCTATGTTTAGAATTTCGGCAATTTTTGCTCAGTGGTCATTTAATTTCCTTAAAAACTCTTTACAACATTTTTGTCTGAATGAAAGTAAATAGTTCGCATTTTATATCAGATAAATGTATAATATGAACACGAATTTTACATAGAAATTAAAGTGTATTTAGTGCATTTTACAAGAAATGTAATTGAAAATCAAAACTTGACTGAATAAATGTGTTTATACAGTAGAAAAATATTTCTTTATGTATAAAATGCGAAAGGTTACATGCGGTTGAAAGAAATCTGTACATCTTTATGGATATAGACAAAATTTGACTTAAATGATCTGACATACCAAAGAACTTACTGATTTAATTTTTTTTAATTCAAGTCTAGCAAATACTGATCTTTACTTTGTTACATCATCAGCCCTTGTCTGTCCACTGCTGGACCTATCGCAATGCCTTCCACAGTATGCGGTCCTCCTTCCGCATCATACGACTTCCTGTCGTTGTTGAATTACCTTGTTCGTTTTAAAAAAAACTTTTTTCCTTAAAACAAGTTCGTAACAAAACAAGCTAACATACCGAGTTATTCACACGAGAAAGCATCAATATTCTATTTAGAATTTTAATACTAAAAACAATATATTTCCTCATAGCAATTACATATTTAAGTCCATATTCAATCATATACCACATGTTGAAAGCTAAAGGTCAACACAAAGGTCAGATTACCTGAACTTAGTTAGCAAGTGTATTTAAGTTGACCCACCGCAAGTTGTCTAAGCACAATGCAATTCATGGCTAACTTATCTCTTAGTTATCAAGCCGTATCTTAGACTAGACGGGAATAGAAAAAGGTACTTAAAGCGATTGATAGAATATTTTACATAAAACCTGGAAAACCATTGGTAGAAATAATCGTCATCAGCTCACTGTACGTCCCCACTGAGGGGCTCGGAGCCTACCTTATTATTAGAGGTGACTACGCCATAGCCCTTTGCGGATTTTTGACTTCACAAATATCTTTTGAATTTCTTCGCAGAAATGTGTAGGTTGCGTCAATGTTTTCCTTCACGGTAGGAGCGTCAGATGATATACATATGAAATCGGTAAATCAAAAAACACATTATTACACATGGCGGGGATCGAACCTGGACAATATCGAGTGCGGTACGATCCGGTCAAGCGCTTAACAACTGCGCCACCGACGATCTCCGTGATAGATAGATTAAGAAGCAAATGGTAGAGACGGGAATGGAAAAATAGAATTTGCCAGGATCTTTCAAAATGAATTTGTCTACATCATAAATACGTCGGACTAGGATTCCATAAATGGTGACATACTCAAGAGTGGAATGACAAAAAATAAAATGATTTGTTCTTCAAAAAAGCGCCAATAGTCTAATAATTAAGTACGGACTACCGATCTAGCAGTTGTAAGTTTAAATCCCACCATTCGACTATTGTGTTAGATCATCTTAACACAAGCTCTTAAGCTTACCAGAAATGGTTACAATAAATATTAGTAAATTAACCAATATCTAGTAACGAGATGGTATCATGGTCAAGTACAAATGTAAACTAATTGTGCCAACCCTATTTGGCTAGGGTTGGCACGTTCGTACGTTCTGTTAAATAATCCTTAGTATCCGTGTTTCAGTATAATCCGATGTTATGTTAGTAACAATGAATGGTTTGGCTTCCGTACGTAATTCCACGAGCTGACACCGCATGCCTTGAGCGACCTTGATACCCGCCATAGCCCGCATTGTTTGAACCCCAGTCCAAATTATAAACGTTCATACATAGAAACTTAGAGACGGTTACAAAATTAAAGCTTGGTAAGCATTGCTTCGGATATCTGCGAAACTGGTTACGTATGTCGTTTCTAATATGAAAAATGTCATCATCATCAGGTAAAAATAAACACTATGTTTTTTTAAAAATTAAAATAGCAGAAGTTTGTTAACATCCTAATATTTCTTTTTCCACTCCAACTAAGCTCTAAGTTTGTGCTAGGATATGGTCCACAATAGTCCAAAGACAGGATTCAAACTCTCAACCACTTGATCGGAAATCTGTACCCTTAACCATACGGCTATTGGCATATAACATCACGCTATAAGTTTGAAGATTACTAGAGAGGATATACTAGCTAAGGTTGTAATCAGGACTCAAACAACATAACGTAAGATGATTGCAATCGTCTATGGTTCTTCTAATATTGCAGACGTCACCCTTACGAACCCGGCGCTCGTTCGCCCTCTTTCCTTACAAAAAAAAAACATAAAGCATCGATTTCTTTTCCGATTTGATTTGAATAAATCTTTAAGTAGATTATGGCGACTGCCGGAGTGTTTTCGAGTATAAAATGTAATTAGTACTGTTTGTCTTAACTTCTGGAGTAATCGAGATCTGTTGATTACATTGACTTAGCGAACTGTAACGTATTCCAATTTCAAATTGAAAGAATCGCTTGAAAATATTCAAATTTAATGTATTACTTTATTGGACTTTTTTTTTGTCGTTTTAATTTGAATTTTTATATCGAATTAAATAAATTTTAGAATTAGCTTTCTTAACATTCCTATTTCCAAGATTTATGTCAGTTAATTTGTTTTTTTATTTAAAATGTAAGTGAATTTTAATTTTTTTATAATTATGAGATTGAATTTGGATGGCTATGAAGGCAGACAGGATGGACTGCGAGTAAGGGAACATGCGTAGGAAGTGTGTGATGGCCGACAGAGATATATAGAAGAGGACATGCTGCGACTCCATAGAGAAAAGGGCATGTTGATGATAAGTAATTTTATATTAATTTACTTATACTTTTTGTATACATTTAAACTGAGCTTGATAAAGCTTATAATATGATTTAAAGCAATAGTTGAATAGTGGAATTTGAACCCGACTCATAGATCGACAGTCCCTTATTGGGCTATTGGCTCTTCAAAAGTTCAATTGCTTTATTTGTTTTTCTGCTAACAATCTTCATATTGTCTTTCATAACTTATCCCATAGCACAGTGTAACCTCACAGACTGAACACGTTATAAAATATCAACAGTTGATTTGATAGCTTTCGTTTCGTGAGAATTGTTAATACAACCTTTGTAGCAGTATTAGGGTCAACCAATTATTGTAATTTACCCCAAAACAAATTACTATAATACGTACCTAGTATAAAAACCTAACTTTTAAACCTTCACCTTCAGTGTTAAATGTACAGTTTACTTAAAAGTTTGAAACCTTTTTTTATATATATAAAAATATTAGTAGATTTTTGTTAATTTAGTAATATTTCTTATAACCATTTCTGGTAAGCTTTGAAAAAACCTGTTCTAAGATATGGTTCATGACAATAGTCGATAGTATGATTCGAACCCACGACCGCTATAAAGATAGGCCCTTAATCATTAGGCTATTGACGCTTCAAAACTTCCTTTCGTAAAAGCAGACAGACAAGTAGCGGCTACCGTATTGGTACATAAGATTCGGGTATAAAATGCAAAACGCCCAACGCAAGGGATATGCCACTCTTTGTTGCCACTTTACGACGTCCACAAACTGTTATTGTCAATAAAACAGCCAATACACGGCCATGGAAACCTAACGTATGAAATTTTATTTTATCCTTGATTTAATTTATCTTCGTTGCCCTTAGTTAAATTACTTTTACTATGAGCCTTACATGAATGTAGTCCGAAGTTTGAAAATAGCGTAGATATATAAATTGAGAAGCATAAGATTATCGTGGTATCGACATGTGCGGAGATGATGAGATTGAATGTGGATGGCTATAAAGGTAGAGGAAGACCGAAGGAGTGGATTGTGTGAAAGAGGATATGCGTAAGAGTGTGAGTTCAGATAAGAGCTGACAGAGATGTATGATAGAGTAGAATATACTGGGCCGACCCTTCGTAGGGAAAAGGGCCGGTTGATGATATCATCCTTACATGGGTACTTGAAAAATCTTATTGACTTAAAAACCTAACTTCAAAGTGGATGATGTCAATAATTCGTATTACCAGTCTCTATAACACAATCGATCTTAAACTTGGTATAATTTCAATGAAATATAAATTACCATTATCAACTGATATATTTACAGTATAGACATACGTCCGTTTCAGTTATCCTCCCCTACATTCAAGCTCTCATTAAGAAAGTGAGGAAAGCTTTCCCTAGTTCCCCCGGCGGAAGATTGACTAAATTAATTGAAGTAATACACTGCACTCAAACGTATCGTGTAGAATAAATCAAATCACATATATAGGAAAACTGGGAAACGGTCTTTTAATAAAAACAATGGTCGCTCTTGTGTTCTAGATGCCCGTTTGCCCTTTCTCGTATTAATAACATTTAAATCAAACTTATAAAGTCATAAAAGGATAACGATAGATTTTTATTTTAATAGAAGATTTCAAAATAATATTTCAAAAACATAATGATCGACTATACAATTTAATTTAAAAACGATTCTTGTGCCAATTTTAAATAACTAAGAAATTCAATAGACATTTCATAATACATTAGTAAAACCATTGAGAAAGGAACTCGGTCGACACTCGAGCGTCCAATGAACGGACATCGCTAAGCCTACGGTTACACTTCATTATTTTTATTTGCGGAGCAATCGTCCCAGGGAGCGGACGTGTTTGTACAGCTCTCCGCAAACACAACAAATCGTAGACGATGTTTACAAAACACGGGATGTTTATCTATGTTTGATTTAAAAAATTATATTCTTTAAAGGTCAAAAAGAAAAGGAAAACTTCAAACGATTTAAAAAAAAAATGTTGTCGCCATTATCATATCTCCTTATCTCTTTTAAGTACCTCCAAAAATGGTGACATCTAGATAGGTATTTATCTCAAAGGTTTAATAGAAAATTAAGTAAAAATTCTTGGAGTTACCATTATCAAAGCTTTTTACTATTCGTCATGAACTTCTAAAAGTTTAAACTAGATATATGAATAATATAATTCACCTTCTTTATCATAAAAAATGCAAAATAAACGTATAGTAATGACTGCGTTAAGGCTAGTTGACTCTACATACGTCACGCTATGAGCTGGCCTCCTTACAAACAATAGATAGTTCACTGGACACATTTGTCGAGTAATGAACTTGTAGCTTGCCTTAAATACAAGAATAAATTAGTACTTAATCTGATTTTGATATTTTCCACATGTTTTAAAGGTCGGCATTCCAAATCAACGAGTTTTACATACGTTTTTTTTTAAGTCGTTGGATGCGGACAGAGGACCACGTACTGTGGAAGGCATTGGTAAAGACCTATGTCCAACAGCAGGCAGACAAGGGCTGATGATAATGATGATGTTCGTGTAACAGTTATTGGTCCTTCAAGAAAGGTGCATCGATCCCTTGTAAACGCGTAGACGCCAGGTTACAGCTGTGGCGAGAACCATATATGGATTTAAGTACTCTTACTTCAAAG
>JAODUI010000005.1:6290306-6316401 GCA_027563995.1 Papilio gigon | reverse complement strand
ATGGAGTTGGGGTCTAATGGACCGCTTTGCGCACTAACGTCTAGTCACAGAGCGAGCCGATAACACCTCGTACCGAAGTGGCGTATATTACGCAAAAATTGGAGCCGCAGCGAACGTGTTAATAGGTACCTCCAAAACATAGATTTCTGACTGAAACAATGTATAAACTACTGACGACTTATTTAATTCAATAAAATTGATAGGGTAGTCATGTAACCAACTGGTGTAGATATCAGCGATCGTTCCAGCCTTGAGAATCAGTTAGCGAATGCTACTATAGGGCAGTGTGTAATAGGTTGCGAATGTGTAGGATCTGGCCACACGCCGCGGGAACACGATGGCGACGTGGCTGAGCTGCAACGGCGAGGTCTGGGGGATGGGCCCCACGGCGGTGTTCGCCAGCGCCGCAGTCCTCTTCCTGTACAGCGAGCTTCAGGCGACCATCAATACTGGCGGCGCTCCGGCGCACCCTTCAATACTAGAGAATTTGCTGATTGTAAACATACTAACTGCATCATATCATTAGCATAAATAAGTCTCTCTGCTAGACATTGATAACAATAGGACTGGACTACGTAATTACTTTAAAATACCAGTCATTTTGGAACCCTTGACTATTTTAAAGCTCAGTTAACTCTTGGTGCTAATTTTATGCTTTATCAAGTCCTTTTAGTATTTTAGTATCTATGAAGTGGTCCAGGAAGATTCTCAGTTGGCGATTCGACTTCGTATTGTGAAATAGGGTCGATATTATTTAATGTTTCAGTCGACGATGGTCATGGGAATGCTGGCGCTTATGGTCCACCTGTGGGTGTGTTTCACGCGGTTTTTCCTGTACTATTTGGACACTTTAATTAGAGATGTGAGTATATTCCATGAGAAGCTCGAAATTGTAATTGAATAACGTTTCTAAAAAATAACAAAAGATTCACGGTTGCGCTGATAGCCATATTGAAGGTCTTTGTGAAGAAATGGTGAAAGTCGTCACTTGAATGAATACAACATAGTAGACGACAAAAACAAAATATTACATACGAAGTTTCATTGTTTTCTAGAGTCCGGGCGTCCTGCTAGAGATGACGACGGTGGGTCTACTGGGTGGGGAGAGCGAGCTGGTACCGCTGGGCCCATTGACGCGCTTCCTGCGTCAGCAACAGGGACAGATACACATCACCGCCTGCTGGTTCCTCGCCCTCTGCTACGCCGACTTTATCAGGAAGCACTACTGCGAAAGATTCACCGTGCCCTACTTAGAGCAGTGGTTTGTATCATGGTCCTTCCCGTACCACCAATGTTAGGAAATTCCTGTTGTATAAATTAGGAGCGAGTGTCTGTTTCGTTAGAATAAAATGCAGTAATTCTCTTCTTTAATCTAAATCAGGCAAAGCGAACTGCAAGTGTACACAGCCCGAGGAGTGAACAGGACCATAATGAACATTCAGACATTGGTAGCCAACGTGCAGGAGCGCCTCGGCGGCCACGAACCGGAGCCATCGCCAAATAGCTATGCTCAAACGTAATACTACTCCTTATTGCAATAAACAAATGAAAAACCATAACTATTCCAATAATTAAACAAAGTTAAGAATTGAGACAAGACATTTCTTCACATCTATATTCTGCGAGATCATATTACTCCACGAAAAGCTACTATTACTGACTGTACAGCTCAACGCTTGCGTCATAAAGTAAAAATAAACGATACTCTATTAACAGAAAGTTTCATTCAGAAAATGTGCTCAAACTTTAGGTCTTCTCTTCATCCCTAGAGTGACAGTTCGCTGTATAAGAGGCGGGCGTCGTCGATGGAGCTACGGGCGTTCGCGGCGCAGCTGGCGAACCCCTGCCCCGTCGGCGGCCGGCGCACCAGCGACTCCGAACTCTACTGTAAAAAGCACGACGGACCTTTACCGCCGCTCCCCTTCCCGATACAAATTAGCGACACCACTGGTGAAGCCATCGAGAAGCTTAAACATTTTATAAATGTAATTCAATTCTTCTCTTTCAAGACTTCTTAAAGCCAACCGGTATTTTCAAAGACAATAAATCTGAAGTCCCTCTCCTAATTCCGATGCCAGGATTCTAATGTTACATATATTTTGTTACTCATTTTTTTACAGGCGACCAGATGTTATTGTAACACAGACAAACACTGTGACTACCCCCGTGTTGACAACACGACGTCAACAAACGTTATATGGCGTTGAAAATGTTGTACAAGAAAAAAATAGGAAATAAACTAATTTACGTCTGAACGTTTTCGACTTTTTATTTCTAATCGCCCTATGAACTGTATTGTTAATCTAAATATCCTCTCCAGTTGGGATAAAACGCATTGGTAAAAACAAGAGATGGATGCCAGATACCATATCTTTAACTGGCTAAGCTGAGCCAAGCAATCACACACAACAACAGACACAGGGAAACCCTCTATTTCGTTTCACATTTTCTTTCGTTCCAATTCAATATCAAGAAAATCTGGGAACTTAGTTATCAGACAATTGGCAGTAAATTCAAAAAGAATTTCTTCAAAATTGTAACTATCTTCCTAATCAATGCTGAATTTTACAGACGATTTTATTTAAATACTCACGACCAAATACCAAAGTAGCAAATCAAATGAAATTAAAAAAAATATTGAGAGACATTAGACGTATCGTCAATTATAACAACTTGTCAATTTGTAAAAAGCACGTCAAAATGCGAATCAAAATCAACGACTGTACCAACACAACATAAACATCAAAGTTGCATATAGTATTGGCATTCAAATTACTGATGAGATGATATCTGAAGATGTGGACGCAATATTTATGGAACTTACTGCTTGTCGAAACTTCCGAGGTCAGTCACGTAGACCTGACATAGTACCTTCCAATGACCACTATTTGAATGCTATTAGACCTTGAAGTATTGACGTAAAAGGGGACTTCTCCATTCCTCATATTGTCCCAAGATTTCTGTTCCTTTAAATTCCTTTGATACTTAAGTGGAACAAAAACCAGCAATGTAATTTGAAAGGTGTAGAATTTGACAGAATCCTAAAATCTCGTACAGCATAGAAGCAGAATTGTGGCAACCGTCACCACTTGTAAACAAGACCCAAATTTCACGAACGTTTTAAGCTAGGTATCTCCCTGTCCATGGCCCACTATGTGGGAATGGACTTAACTTTTCGTCCTTCACATCGATCTATTTCTATTTTAGCTAATTGAATGGGCAAAATGCGGCGACGACTACTTATCCATAGTTCCCACAATCCTGTGGGCGATTGGAGCCTCCGCGTTCGCGCATCGCCTGCTCGTCTCCATGTTCCGTAGATTCATGTTCAGAAGAGTGGCACTATGGGAACTGGTCTTGCAAGTATGTTAACACTTTATAATGTAGAAACCAGATTAAGTAAAGCTAGCTAAGATTAAGATGCTAGTGCGTCATGACATCTGCTGAACTGAAGACTGTCGGTGATAGTTGAAAAGTAAAGGCGCAGCGTGAAGGCTAGTAAAACATTAAAACGTTGATGATGTTCCAGCATCTTCTGTTCGTGTGGATGGTGCTATACAGCCTCCACTTCTGGCACGTGTCTGTGGGCCTCATCAAATTGTTCATCGACTATTGCGACGAAGAAGTAAGCGCTCTACGAAACATTTTCTGATGAAATCGCCTTTCTACTTAGAAAATCTTTTAATTTTGAGTAAAGAGAAAGAGGACAACTCTGACCCTTATGCTGAAATACAATTCATTCGTTAACGTATTTTACGTTACGCGTCGATAAAGATCAGAGAAGAATCTAAAAGAGTTGCTGTCTTTTTTTAAAAAATCCTTCGTTGCATTGATTTGGAAATACTTGAATCCGATCATTTCACAACATAATTCATTCATTTGTATTTATTACAGGGCGAGATTTTAATGGACGAGGAGAAATTGGCAACCGTGAATATAATGCAGCAATGGGTCATCTGGTTGTTCGGGGTGTCGCCTCTTGCGGTGTACTGGTACACGAGGCCGCGGCGGTCGTCACCGCCTATCATGATATGGTATATACGTGTCAAAAACTTTTATAGCATATGACGGTTTACCAGAAAATACTTAAACGAGGAAATAACCGCGTGATGCAGACTCTAAAATACTGACAATTTCTTACTAATGTAGCCTTAGTTTTACAGGATTACGACCAGTCCGTGGCAGAGAAGGGAAATGGGTCCATATGGGTATTATTTGAATCGACCGTTTTCTTCACTACAATCCCTCACAAACCTATCTCTACAAGAACGCACGCTGACCCTGCGGCGTGCAGTGAGCGATTCTAAAATCATTATCAGAGAACCACCGAAGAAGAGAAGAATTTCTAAATCAATCTAGAATTTTACGAATTTAATTTAATAAACAACTACTTTAACTTATTGTGTATTATTTTGAGTTTGGCCTAATGTAATTGTCTGCCCATATTCAGTAATAAAATATTAAATTTTGATGGAAATTAATTTTTCAACATTTATTTAAGAAAAGAGCTAATTCAAATTAAATTTATAAATGACAAGTCTGTACCGTGAACGCACCTTTTTGTTGCAGCAATCATATTTAATCTACTTAATTAAACAATAGATGTCACTACTACGGAAATTAGTGCGTGGTGATGAAATACACGCAGATGGGTATATAAGGCGCGGCGCTGTCAGCGGCGGCATACTAACCTTGCGTAGGGTGTACCGTGATCACGAAGGCGGTTGCCCCGGGCTGGCTCCAGCCTTTGCACTGCGGCTGGGTGCAGCTAGTCTGTGACTATCTCATATCGAGGTACGTTGTACGCGTAATTTTTGGTAGTTGGACTTGCGTTCTGCGCAGTCCTCGTTATTATAAAATTAGAACAAAATTTTTCCAAAACGTACTTAAGCCTACAATTTTTTTGACGTAAGACATACATACCATTGCAAGTTTATTCAAATTGCAGTTATTTATGTGTATAATTAAGTTTGTAAAAAAAAATGTTACACTATATTGTGATAAGACGGCAAAAATTACGTGAATACGACCGAAAAGTTTTGATATACAAATTGACCATTTTATTTATCCTTCCACCAAGTCCACATTCAACAATTCTAGTGATGCAATAATGCCTCTTTTGACGTACTGTTATTGTGACTGTTTTCACACGCTTATTTTACAAATACATCCTATTCTCTCGTCCCTTAACATGTTGTACTTGGTCGTAATTGAAACTATCCCTTATTGATTACACAATATTTTTTCAACGGCAATGTTCATTGAATTTACATATAAAACAATATTATTGTTAATTCCGATTACTTTATCTTATGCACTAGCAATCCTAGAATTTCCTAATACTCGGTAAACTTCAACAAACAAAACAAACAAACATAAAAACAACATTGTATATTTGAAGGTCAACGCGATATCTCAGTACTAACCAATATCCCGACAACTAACCCATACGTCGCACCCAAAGCACCGGCGCGCACTGCGTGAAAGAAAAAAAGCAACACGTAAGATTCATTTATTTACACAAACGTATATAAAAAAAACAATTTAAAAGAACAGGCATGTAATATTTATAATTGTTTTTATTTCAGTTATCTGATACTAACGGAGTGCTATGTATCGCTCGCTGTCGTCTTCTTGAGGTTCAGTGTAAAGCTGCGTAGGGGGTCGCTCTGTCGTGCCTGCGACAAAAAAAAATATTAAAACCATTATTGTACTTAATAATCGCGATTTTTTGGCATTGATAAGGTAAGGTCATCTTCCAAATTATAAGAACAATATTGCGCTGATGATGGAGCAACCTCGAACCCTTATTCATTGATATCGTGGTCGATAAAGTCTATCCACTATGATATGACTATCCAAAAGGATATGAAAGTATTATATCTCGACTATGAAGCTTCTAAGAACAGTTGTGTCTGGAGAGAGAGGACAAGGAAGGCCGACCACAAATAACTGTTAAAACTGTTAATGTACTGTTAATACTGTTAAAATACCGTACTGTTAATACTGTAAAAATAGTTTGGTAAAACCATATGTTAGATGTAGAAAATTCTTTTAAAAACAATTTTTATTAACTCACTTGATATTTATGCCTCTTAGCACTGCCGAAGTTGGTCTGCTTCGGTTTCCTTTTCTTAGTAGGTTCCGGAGGCTGGTCAGCATCAGGTTCTAAGGTGTCATTCCTCAAAGCAGCTGGTAACAAGTACTCTGGCACATGAGCAAGCTGCGGCTGCAACCTTACTGTATGCAGAGCTTTATCTCTTCGTAATGCTGCAAGGTCTGTTGGATTCTCTTCGAAGTAACCCTGGACAGAAAACATGGTTATAGCGTTGATTGGAGTATGATTTGTATTTGAAGGTGTTGAATGTAAGTCAGAGAGAAGATTAGTCGTTCATCAATGCATTATGTTTGTATGGTGTCATCATTAGACAGGTTTAGACAATTTTTTAGGCAAAAAATTCAATTCTAAAGATCTTAAACTTTTGGTTGCAGATAGATTTCTAAAAAATACATAACTTGGTCCTTCGAGCAGGTGATTTTTTTTATCTTAAGAAAACAACCTAATGAGACTATTTTTAAAGCTATTTGTTGTAACGTTACCTGCAGCTTCTTGCAATTAATTAGTTCCTGTTTGATCTCCTTAAGACGAGCCTCACGCACCGCGATGCGCGTCACCGCGCGCCACGCGTCACGTGACCGATACCGGAAGCCTTCTACTTCTTCTAAAGCGAACTCGTATTTCCTGATGACAAGATTAGCTTAACACGTGGTACCGACTCACCTTGGACTTCGCTGTCAATATGTCGGTTAAATAAAAAAATTGCAGTATTAAAAATGTACAAATAAATAAAATAAATTGATCTATTTAATCAACTATTTGTTAAATCGGCAAACTATTGAGCTGTTTGGCGACGTCGTTAGAATAAGTTTATTTTTACAACAGTGGCATTGTACATGTTAAGTTTAATTCCAAAATTAATAGAATTAGTAAGTGACCTAAATGATTGTTCAAATCGCATCTATCTCACTATTAGACCTGTATTCACTAACAAAAATTAAAACGATGCAAATGTGACTTATTGAAACTTACTGTATAACTTTTTCTCCATTAAAACCTTTTGACAAATGTTCTTCGACCGCATCCATTAGAGGTTTCTCACGAAGTGATACAAATGAAAGAACTGAACCCTGAAAAGATACCAATTATGTATTTGCAGTTTGTTTTCATAACAAACATATTCCTAATTTTAAGGACCAGACATTCAAAGGTCTATCACTATAGAGATAGCATACTTTGATGGATAAATTTGATGTGGATGGATTGTGTGAAAGAGGATATGCGTAAGAAGTGTGTGAGTTCAGATATGAGCTGACAGTGATGTAAAGAAGAGTACATACTGTGCCGTCCCACCGTAGGAAAAAGGACAGGTTGATGATGATATGATTAATTTATTTCTATGTCAGTTACTTACCTGGTTATTCCCTCTAGCAGTCCTGCCCGCTCTGTGTACATAGGAGTTCACATCTAGTGGAAAGTCAAAGTTGATGACATTGGAAACATGCTGGAAGTCAATGCCACGCGACACCCCAGACTCTTTGTCCTTTTTTCGTTTTGATTTTTGCTAAGTAAAAAAAAATTAACTAATTAGTGTTTAAAAATTAAATATTAGTTGTAGAGAAAGACAATATTTTCCTTTGATCTTTACCATGTCGTTCTATTTGCAATCACCACTCAAGTTGAAGACTGAGTTAAGATTGTATCATAAAATGTGAGGTGAAGACTAGTGTTGTCGGGGATCAAGGTCTACTTGGAGAGTGTCAAATGTTGCATGGCTATTTCATACAAACAATTGTAGTGCAATATAAAATGTAGAAAGAAATACCTTTTTCTTCCCCCATTCTTCAGGAGCCAGTAGCCCTCCATCAGGTTTCTCCAGAGCTTTTTCATCTGATGCCACAATAATTTGATATCTTCCTCTATTGAACTGATCTACAGACAGACATCTGACTGCCGCTGGTAATTCCGAGTTTAAGACACAGGAACCGATTTTGAACTGTTCTAAATATAATTTCAATCTGAAAAACGATTTAAAATCAGATCAGGAGGGGTCCGAGCCGGCAGTGACCGAGTACAGGGTTCGGCATCTCTGTTCGCTGAGATCACACCCAGAGATTATTATATAAATAATAACATCAAGTGGTTGCCCTAACTACTAACAGTTGGGATCGTGGTCTAGTACTAGATTATTGCTTATAAGGTTGCATTTTAAGGCATTTGAGGGAACTGATGAGTGAAATTTGTTACAGTCATTATGAAAAAGTTAATTAAGCTATTTTTAATTAAAAATATTTTTTTCCTATAACTTATGTTTAAATTTCGTCCAAATGGCAAACAATAGTTAGAAATTTTATGTGACATGTCTTTCATAGAATAATTTAACCAATTTACTTACTTAAATTAACAACACAACACAACTAACTAAAATTTAAACCAACTTACTTGTAACATCTATCCACAGTTCGAACGAAAATTATGCTCTTCCCTCTGATAAGGTTTAACTTCAAAAGTGCATATAATATTGCTGCCTTATCATCTTCTTCAGCAAACAAATGGTAATGTTGGAGTTGTGTGGACGGTGCCAGTTCTGGTTCCTCAAGCTTCAATGTCACCGGGTTCCGGAGAACAATCTTCTTCAAGCTCAATACATCATCAGACAATGTGGCTGAAGCGAGAACTGCTTGATAGATTTTTGGCAAATAACTGTTGGATAATACATTTTGAGTATGAAAGCTATTTAATTTATTTACATGTGATGTTGTATAAGGTGATACAGGATACATCTCAAGTGTGCACACAAGAATAAAATGAGATATTTAGATTCAAGAATCAATTATTACAACATAGTTTTTCTATTTGTATGTTAACATTACAAAAGTAACAAAGTTATGTTCATTGTCCAAAATAATGCAATAAGGCAATTTTCAATTGTAATACCTAATTTATTTTTTTAAACCATAGTTACGTAACATCAGTTGTGTTTTACTTTATGGTGGCCATAAACAATATTATGTTTAAGCCGTTGTTATAATGCTGTGAAACAAAATACAGAAACTAACCTTAAGAGTTCCTTTATTTCATCTTCATAACCGAATGAAAACACTAAATCAGCTTCATCAACAACTAACATGGATAGGTCCTCTTTTAGTCTCATATTTTTTGCTTTTAAATGTGCCAGTACTCGTGAAGGTGTTGCCACTATTATATCCGGTTTATCTGATAACAGGGACTTTTGTATTTGCATATCTCCACTAGATGATATATCTATACAGCGAACTTCTCTTGCACATTTCAATGTCAAATCGCCAATTACTGATGCAATCTAAAAGAACAAATAAAAACTATAGTTGGAAGTACAATGTAGTAGAATGTTTGTAAATTACTAGTTATTTTTATTTATAAAAGGGGGGCAAAAAAGTAAGGGAGTTACAAGATCCGAAACATAATGAATTGTTAGAGGACCTACAGATGAATTGCTGGCTATTGAGTCACAGGAACACTCAATTCTTTAAGCACTGTTAGTTGTACTGATTAATTATTTTGTCTTTAGTTGCTCACAAATCTGTGCTTCTCTTCTATCTTATTATCTCATACAAATCATCATTATACTGCTTAAATGGTGACAGTTCTATGTCTATTTCTATGTAACTAGATTAGGATTGGAACTAAATATAAGACAAAACACTGCACTGGATGCAGGCGGCACAAGACCGGTTTCCGACAGGACCTGGGGGAGGCCTATGATCAGCAGTGGAAAACATTAGGCTGCTAATGATGATGATGATAAGACAAAACATACCTGTCCACATAACTCCTTACTAGGTGACAATATTAGTGCTCTAATACATTGATGGGTACTCGTATTTTTTAAATTCAATATCTTCTGAACAACAGGTATCGCAAAAGCTGCAGTCTTTCCTGATCCAGTTCTGGCTCTTATGAGTACGTCTTTACCTTCCAAAAGGAGAGGAATTGCTGTTTCTTGTATCAATGTTGGATGGGGCCACGCTAATGAAGATATAGCCTGGCAAATACAATACTCATTGAGGTACACAAAATATTTAACAAAAATACTGGTTTAAATTTTATCATAATCAAGCTACTAATATAAGTAAACTTACCTTCAGTATTCTATCATCTAATTCCATTTCATGAAACATAACCTTTTTTTCTTCTCCCATTGTGTATTTTATGATTATTATTTACTACTTAAACAAGAGTTATAACTTCTAAGAATAAAGCTGTAAGGAATATCAAGACACCAAAAACTGAATGTCATCAATAGCGTAGACCGAAATTTAGAAAACACGCAATTATTTTTTAGTTTCAAACAAGTAAATCTTTAAATCCATGTTTAAAACCATGCGATGCGATGGCTATGGCATAGCGAATTGACAGAAACAGTCAATGTTGCCGTGTTTCCCAAAAATATAAAACATGTTATATTATTCCCCAAGTTCTATGTTCAGTTTCGGTTCTTAAAACTAGGATTACAAATTGTTATTACGTAACTCTAGAATGGACATGATATTTTCTCGATAGTTCTCATGTCATTGTGTGATGTACACTTTTCAGCCATTTGATGGTACTCTAAGTATTTTCCGAAAGCCAAATTGCCAGCAAAATGTCTTACCAGAGTAGTTAAAGTTATCTGAGAGAAAATTTCTCTCCGTGTATATGTTTCTGTATAGCCCCGTTTTAATTTATTTTTTGATTTTTCTGTATTAACAAATAAGGTACTGTATTAATCTAAAAAACTGTTAATAAAGTAGCAACACTTTTAAATGGCCGAGTTGTTTCTGCATTACTCTATTATTATTTTCAATTGTTAAATTTAATAAATTTTCGTTCTTATGTTCTAGTATTAACGTTATTTCTTTTGTTTCAAATGATTTTTTGTGTTCCTAAAACTCTAATGATTTTTACGGTTTTAAAACATGTTTGACCGCGGATGCGTTACGACGAGCCGCAGTTCATTGCCTTATGTAAAACTGGAAATGGTGTTTCTTCCGTGAGTGACCGAAATATATAGTGACTTATGTGTTCGGTGTTAAAGTCGAAACCAGTGATAGTGAATAGTGTATTACAATGTCTAATTCGACAGCCCAAGTGTTAATGAAGAAAGGTAAAAGGGGGGCAGCTTCGTACATACATGCGGACTGCGCCAGTGGGTCGCCTCAGCACTTGGGGCCACTTTTGGATGTTTTGCTGAACCCTAGCAAAGCTATTGACGAATGGGAAACTATAGATTGGTGTCGATGGCTTTTGGCTGGTGGTAGAACACCCGATGAATTCGCGGCAGTTGGTAAGTTCATGGAATCATAACTGTACTCTTTAATTACCTTGGTTTTCTAGGTTATGAGATACAGTCAGGTATACTTTTGTTGTTTTACAACATTTTTTTTAAACTTTACATTATTACTTGCAAAATTTTATCTTATGAAACATCAAATGAGTCATGATAAAATAAAAGCAATTTTTTTATTTGTAAATAAAAAGTAAGACATCAAAAATCGTTACAGCTACTAATAGAGTTGAATTAAAAATCCAGAAAAAGATACACTTTCCAGTTCTGCTAAAGTTGAACCTACTACATATAGGAACATGAATTCTAAAATGCATTTGACTGATAAACATGTTTTTAGACAAAATTAAATATCTTTTCATAAAAGGTTTTGTTATGTAATTTTTTCAAACTAATGAATATACCTGATTATGTACATTTCATAGCAACATAAATGCCTCTACATGATTTTCTTTGTTCAATATTTTCAATGTTTCTTGTCTTTTAATATACATAGTCATCTCAGACCATTCCCAACAAATAAGTTTAATATAATGGTCAACAGTTGAACTAATCCTTTGTTTCAATTGAAAGTCTAAATTGAGTAAACAGAAGCACATCAAATTGCTAGGCGGTCATTATTATAATTAAATCTTAGTTATTCTGTAAAAATACAAAAGTAAAGGATACAAATTTTATATAATTATGTCAAAAGAAGTGATTCAAAGCATGCATTTCAGAATTTATGGGTTTTAGTGTAATTTGATTTGATATCTATACTTTAGGATTTTTTTGGAACCCGATAAAAATGAAAGTGAGTTTATACAATCAAATATATATATACATAATTTGTGAAGTGTTTACCTTTTTTAGTATAGTCTAATTTAGTCAATTTTTCATAATACTTATTTCCATAAACTTCTCCATTATCAAACAAAGAAAAAATATATTTACAATACTGAAATGTTATGTGTTAATGTGTTATAAAGGTGAAGTGAATTCGCAAATATATGATAGGCATTGTCCATTTTTTCTGGTCAATGTCATGCAGCAGATGTGCTGCGACCTTGCATGACTCATACTGTTATAAATCACACAGATATTACACTTGTTGATTATGTAGGACACTTTTAGAGATCAAGGTGGAGATTGTAAGGTTGGTTTAGTTTTTTTGCTTTAAAAACTTTTATTAAAAATAATTTAATTGGGTCATTGTTTTATTACTGTTACAGTATTAGACAGAATATTTGAAGTAATAACCTTAGTTCCTCCTTAACATCCCATTCAGCTTTCCGCTTCATTCAAAACATGACCAGTTATTTGTTAATAGAATAATCTATATGGTATAAAGTGGTTGCTTTGTTTTATGTTGTGTCAAAGAGCATTTAGTGCAATTTTAGTCTGAGAATAATTTGTATCGCCAATCTAATTATGTATATTGTCATCTGCTAGGGACACTAACACCATTCCATCTATATTGTCAATTGTCCTAGTCAAATCAGATCTTTTGATTATTTTGTAGATTAATCAGCTCTAAATTAATGGTTTTTATGTTTTTCTTTCTTAATTTATATGCAACTAGATTTCGCCCGCGATTCCGTCCGCGCAGTACTAGAAATTTAATACCTATCATAAATAATTAGGTGTAAATAATTTCTATATGCGACCAATTTATGAGAGTAACATTACCATGGTTGTTATTTTTCGTATTTTTTCCTTCAATTATCGTTAACGTGGTAACACTATCTGCGACCCAGTTGGCCAACCTTGCGATAGGGTCAAGTCGACCGGGTTCGCAGCGAAGGCCGCTGCACGTATACATTGCGGGCTTCGACGCATTGCCGTAAACATCGATATGATATTTGGCCATCGATATAATGCGAAAATTTATATTCTCATTTGACAACCCACATATACGATAACTCCCCTATTATTTATATATGTGATAAGTTTTTCCAATATCTTTTTCGAAAATTAAGTTTTTTGCCAACCAAACTCCAAGCAACCTTTATAATGTAATAAGTTTTGTCAATGAAAAATTACTCTTGAAAAGTCAACGCCCTAAGTTTATATTTCAACTGTTATTATATTTAAAGTACCTCAAACTACCTACAAGTTACGATGCTTTAAAGCTTTTTAACAAAAAGTATACATGTAGTAAGTATTTTTTACACGAATGAATTATATGTAAATTGTGTAACGACTTATATAAATTTAAAAGCTTTTACAAGGACACAGATACTTGTATCTTTTGATCTTTTGTATGAAAATAGTTTTTTTTTTACTTCTTTAACGTACGTGTTATAGAGAATCTTTTACGCTGTAGATAAACAATATTTCGTTTTTCAATAATAAAAATTGACAAATGTTAGTTAGCATTTATCCGAACAGCACCATACTGAAACAGAGGAATTTTAAATCGATTCTTCGTACGAAAAAAGTGTTCCAATTCCATCACCACAACTCTAAGACGTCAACAAGAGTAAACTTTTATATAACGTTATCACCTAATATACATATTTCTTCAAACTAAATTGTAAACAATGAGTGGTTTGACAAAGACAATAATCTGATATACCCGAGACACGTAACCAGAGATAAAGGCGCGGCGAATACATTTGCATCATTTTCTATACCAGCATTTATATTCATCAATAGTCTCACGATAAAAACCTCATTTGTGTGTTTTCAAATTTACGAAAAACACGAAAACATCTAGGGTGACTAATGGGATTTTCTTCGATGACTAGAAGCCATTGATCAAAAAAAGTTAAACACATTATTTGCGAATATGTCTCCTCCAGTGTTTACCTGGCTATGTCCTTTATCCGCGGGTTTTTACTGCCGGAAACCTGTACAACGTTGCCCTAATAATATCGCCATCCCGCTCACTACATTAGATCCCGAAAAAACACAAATCACCGTCTCTATTACCAAAGCACTCGAGTTTTTCTCCCGCCGTAATCTGACGTAAAGCAATAATTCATCCAGATCCGAAAATAAATATAACTGGCTTCATGAATATACACCGAGGAAGAAATTAACCAAGGCCATAGGCAAATGTAATCTACACCTGCTAGGAAAATTTATTTCTTACTTTTTAATAAATGTTTTAACGTTGTACACCTGTTTGTCTGTATTGTGACTCATCGTTGACTTTAAAATTTGTGAGGGTACTTTGAAAAAAGTAGTCGAGTCTCGTTAATTGTTTGTAATCGATTCAGGAATTATCGTGTATCAATTGATTAGTGGTCAAGGGAGTTAGACGAGAAATAGAAACATAGAATGTGAGTTACAGCATCGCGGTAAAAATAGTTTACTATAAAATAAAACAAGTTCCGAGTTAATTAAAGTCATCCGTCCGTCCGTCTGAGGCGGTGGTTTTTTGTGTTTCGCAGACACACCTTAAATAGACCACTTTTACGACTATCTGGAATGTTGCACGCCAATCTTCCTCCTCACATATTTGAACAATTTTTAATAGTTGGCATTCGGATACATTCTGAAAGACAATTTTTAGGAATTCATACCAAGTGGTTACTGAAAGGTATGTTTGCCTTTTTACTAGTCATGTGATATAATGAGGGACGGTAGTCTAAAACACAGAAATTGTTCGATGGTAATTCAACAGTGGGATTATTGTAGCCAGATTTGTGATGAGAAATAAAGTTACTTCAGTGTTCCATTTCACGAATAATGTACTACAGGGTTTGTTCTTATGAATGGTGCACGTTATTGCCTCTATACAACTAAACAGAAAATCTCAAAGACGAATACTAATCATTGAAAAAACATGGTCTCATCTCCATCTGTTGTCCTTATGAGTCATCCATGAATTTGGGTTCGTGCGGCAGCCGCAGGACAAGTTTGGAGAGCCCCCAGTGTCCCGGCTCGAGTTCGTTGACTGCAGTGCGGCGGCTACTGTACCGGTCAGCGATCGCGCCGCCGCCGTCGCCGGCCGTCGACCTCGCAACAGTGAACAGCTGATCGAACACGTGTATATCGCATACTACCCTCCCCTTCGTCCTCCCCCCTGCACCTCAACCCCTCACAAAATAAAAATAAGATCATGAAAAGAGTCTACTCTGTGGGATAATGGAAAATAATGGCCTGTATCTGAGGGCACGTAAATAAATCCAAAGCACTCTCAGAACTATCACAAATTTAGGTCCTGAAATATGAATAGGTATAGAAATAAACACGATGTTTTGCTGTCTGTACATTAACTAAAACTAGAAATATAATTTTCCTATATTGAGATGTGAAATTAAGTTTTTTTTTTACACATTACGATTGTATTTAAGTCATATTTTATTATCAGTTTAGATATGTGTATAGTGCGTTCCTGCTCCCCTCGGATGTAAGGACCAGTTCTAAGTATAAACAGGCCTCTTTTTGTCCTCCCTGATCAACTTTCCTAGTCGCTGGCGATTGTTTGCAACGCGGGTTTATGTGCACAGTGTAGTTATCTGTTTGTTCTTTTTGTCTTTGAGTATATTGACATGATTGTGCTTTGTTCATACAAAGTAATACTTAGTCTGTTTTATTTTGTTTTCATTGTATACCCATCTTATGTTAGAATCTAATAACAGCCAGTGAGTTTTGTAAGTGAACGAAATAT
This sequence comes from Papilio gigon, assembly GCA_027563995.1. Classification (NCBI taxonomy): domain Eukaryota; kingdom Metazoa; phylum Arthropoda; class Insecta; order Lepidoptera; family Papilionidae; genus Papilio; species Papilio gigon. The sequence goes on along the minus strand of JAODUI010000005.1, from coordinate 6,300,438 downwards.
TTAACAATCCACATTTTGAATTGGATTGTCATTGCTGACTTCACATTTTAATATATCCATTAATATCAATATTGTGGGAAGTACTCGTCAATCGTTAATGTTTTTTGAAAAATAAATTCCTGTGCTTTTTGGTACTTTTAAAGTTGTAGGTCTGCCTGTCCCTTTAAGTGAAAGATTTATGGTAACCCTAGCTCTGCAGTAGTTCAATACTTGTTGCGGACAGAACGCGGCAGTCATTTGTCTTCCACACCCTGTTGGTTTGCAACTTTTTTATTGAATTCAAACAGCTGATAAAATGATATTACATAACTTTTCACTTCGTTATAGATCAAAAAATGAAAAGCGTTTTTCACTTACTTATCTTATTTTTTTTAAATAAGTTGCATCTAGTTAACTATGATTGTATTGTTTATAGTTGCTAAGTCGATTTAAATAATTTAGTTTGTTTTTGACAACCCTATTCCAGTTTTATTAGTATTAAATTTTTTTCGTTTAATATTTCGTATGCCTTTGTCAAAGTAAATCACATTTTGGCAACAAAGCAAGGTCATGTTACATATATAACTTAGGGCTGTCTTAGGCTAGATTGTTATATTTTTATAGCCATTATTTGGATGTAAGCCAGAGTTCATAATCATCGTGACCTAAATAGATTTCATCGCAGTAATATTATAGAGTTGACGAATCAAACCTTTTTTTAACTTCTTAATATGATTTCTTATTTTATGTTTTGTTTCAAATATGTTAGACAGAGCTTTTTCTGCAAACGGTTTCTTACCAGGCTTGTGTAGCCGCGACTTAAATACCCTAATAAGGCTAAAGGTCGTGGAAATGAAACCTCACGTTCGCCATTTCAGTTTCAATGTTTGTAAAGAATGTTGACGTGAAATGTAATACATCTTCAAAATGTCTCTTTTTGATGTTTATTATGCAGTATACAACCACGATATTTTAGACTGGACCATATTAATTTATAATGTGGAGTCTTGCATACTTTTATAACACTAATTTCTCAGCTCTTATGTTCGCATGTTATTTAAAAAAAAACATCTTACATATATTTACTAGCTGTAGCCCGCGACGCTCCGCTCGGTATTACAAAATCATGTAATTGATAATCGCTGTATTCTTTCAGACTATATTCTTCAGCTATGCCAAATTTCAGAGAGTTCCCCGTTCAGCTGATTAGGAGATACTTAATAACATTAAACCAACTAAACTTTCGCAATTGGAGTATTTTTGTAAGATGTTAGATGGTTACCAAATATCTTAACAGATTTTAAAGAGTCTAGTCTAGGTAGTCATAGGCCTGGCTCTTCGAATACCTAGATATTATTACTATGTTAACAACTATAGTAAGAATTTTCAATTATAGCTGGTCCAAAGATATAATTCAAAGAGCTATTTTTTCGTCTATTTGTCGAAGCTTGACGAATATGTCTGTCACCGCGAGTCAGCGCATTGGGCCAGGTTCAACCACCGGCATCGCCCGACACTTCATAACTCACTCGCGCCCGCCTACCCGCCTCGCTGCCCCGGTTAATTGGGGGGCCTTGTCATTTTTTATATCCTCCCATCTAGGTATGCTATGTGCGGATCTATTATACTAAGTATTGATATACTGCTTCAACTCACGATGTATATAAAATCATATTTCTAAAGATAATAAAAAATGCCATAAGTGCTGCGACCGGAAAATAATACCAATCCCACTCACCCTAAAGAAGAGCCCCCGATGGGTCCGAAACTAGTCGGTGCTGAGACCGGGCGTTAGTGTAAGCAGTTTTATTTTTAGTTTGTAATAATGTCTCATAAAAGTTTAGATAGTTTAATTTTGGTTTACGTTGAAATGATGTACATATGTAAATAGTAATTACCGCCGTTGTAATAACATTACCAACAGAGTTTCAGGTCATGGGAATTTCCGATTGGCTTACCCTTTATATGCGATGTTGCCCTAGTTTATTATTGTATGAGTCTAGGTCGCTGTACAATAATTATAATTATATTTATACGTGAAGCGAAAACTTTGTACCCCTTTTTAAAGAAATTACGAATATATGAGCATGACATTTGACTATGTTCTTGAGGAGATTGTAATCTATATCCTTAACTATTAGACTACTGCTGCTGAGCCGGCTAGCTACTTTTGCTAAGCCGTTCTTTAACTGTTTTTTTATATATCTGTTTTTTCTAACATGTGTCGCATTGAATGTGTTTTCTTTCTTTCTATTGGCGTCTCGCAACATATGTACGACATTGAATTTCTTGCCTGCATAAAAATAGTAAAAGTTAACAACCATGGTATCATTTTTTTTAAATAAACAATTCAACATTTTTTTTAGTCGAAACTAAACTGACGCTTGACCACGTCACATAAAAAGTGTTCATCTTTCTTTTTGAAATTAAAAAAAAAATCCATAGCAAGTATGTTTTTTAAATCGCCCTTCAATTTGAATTAATGAATGCTAAATGTATCGCTTTCGCGAGAAACTTGTCTACTATTTAAGGACATAACAACGTTACTAGACAGCTGTGTAAATTCGTTGAAATGTCACAGGCGTTTTAACAGTTGAATTCCACTGTTGTGTAGTACATCTTGTCACATTCATTCTCTACGACAGAGACAAAGACAACAGTACTACTCGTCTCGGCAGTGTGGTCACATTTTTAACGCTTCATATGATAACTACATTAATATCGCTCTGAGTGGCGGATAAAATTATAATTACATGTTTGCTGTCTATACAGACGGCAAGGGAATAGTCAATAGACAAAAGGGATAGCCCTTTTCTGTTTTAAATTAACCAAAAGCTTCAAATCTCCCAATATAAATGAATCCTATGGGAAAGCGAGGCACCGCATACTGTGGAAGGCGTGGGGAAAGGCCTATGTCCAACAGTGGGCAGACAAGTGCTGATAATGATGATATCGGATACTAATCACCATCAGCTTTTTCTGTCCACTGCTGGACGTAGTCCTCCTTCTCGAATGTTTTCTACAGTATGCGGTCCACCTTCCGCATCCGACTTCCCACCATCATTAAGTCATGATTACCAATTTTTCTTGGAATTGAGAATAATGTATTAAATAATATTTTTAGCTCTTCCGAGAGTTCACAAAAAATGCATATTATCTTTTCCAGTATATTAAAATTAATAATGAGTTGACGTACTCCATACTTATTACTGTGGTAATGCTTTCAAGACTTATGCAGAGGAAGTGAGCTGAGTCACGTTGATTTTGCCAAAAATGTTTGACTAATTGCCACGAGGATTGATTGCACACGTGTTAAACGTCACCTGCTATTGATTATACGATCCTTTATTTATAGTTAAATATTATTTTTAGGGCAACATTTAAAAAAAAAGTCCCATATTATTTTCGATTTGACAAGACAGTAAGACATAAATTACTGAGTACTCTTTGTTCAATTTTTTTAACAAAAGTCAACAATTATCTGAATTAAGTGTAGATCTCTTGGATGATAAAATTATCGAACTTTCATAAAATGTAGATATATGGATTTTTTTCTTGTCATTTAAATAAAATTCGTGAAAGCATTTTTTGTGACTGGAAGTGAATTGATAGCTCGAATTAAAGAAAAAAAAACAGTATTTAATTTTGTTTTAAACATTAGCAGTTATTTGCTTATTTACCTTGTACAAGATATGTACCTTTGGAATGATACAAGATATGTAAATATAAATGAAAATATAATAAAAATAAATATAAATAAGGAAATACATTTGTGCTAAAATGTGGTGGACACTATTAGGACAAAAGTGGGCAATAGTAAAATGTCAGTTCTAGGCTTGTGTTGGGATATAGTCCACGATAATAGTCGAATAGCGGGATTCGATCTGTTGACCACGTGTTTGGAAATCCGTACCCTTATCCATTAGGCTGTAGGCGCTAGATTATAAGATTCGCTATCCTAACAGTTAGGTCTGAGTTTTGCTTACAATTAACTGAATAAGATTACAATGACTAAGTATTTGCACTGTATTTATATAACAGAGAGACCGTGCTGCATGACAAACGGCTCGCTCACGCGCCCCAACTAATTGCATATTATGCATTGTTTATATATGGTCACACTAACGGTTTATCTGACATATGCGCACGGGACATAACGCCTAATGACTGACCTTACAATTATGAGTAAAGGGGAAAATTACATTCCTTAATAATAAGGTTCCCTAGAAGATATCTGTGAATGACATTTATTATTTTTTTTAATAAACTACATACGAAAGAAACTAGTCGGTACCGACACCGATCTATACGTCAGTTAAGCCGTTATTATTAGTAGTATAGTGTAATATCGAACGAAAATTTTAACAATTCAAACGCACTCAAACGTGCAATTGTATTCTTGTAATAAAATGAATTTAAACGTAATTTAAATAATTCTAGTAACACTTATTGTAATTACTTATGTAAATAAATTATTTAGTAGTGATTACACACTTCAGTGCTAGAAGCAGTCGACTGCAAATTCTCTACTTTATATCGATATTTATGTTTGCCTTAAAGGAAGGTAGAACGCAGTTTTAATGTCCATCATCAAATCGCGATGTTATACTTAGATATATAAATAGAATTAAAGAAAAAACGATTTATTAAAAAACAAGATTTTCATATCAGAGTAAATGTCAGGATGAATTAAACGGGCCCAATTTCGATAGGGTTGTGTCGTTTAATTACGAAGTTCCTATGGTCATCTTCCAACGCCATCATTAGATCAGCTCTATGTCATAATAATATTGCATTGTCATGCGATTTATACATGCGTGCAAAATTTTAGCTCAATCGTTAACTGGGAAGTGGATCAAATGTAACTTGCAAGATTGATTACAGCCACGGCGAAGCTAAACAAAAGCTTGTAAAAAATGAAATGTTGGTCTGTGCAGTCAAATAATCCGAAAGAAACATCATTTCCCCTCTCTTTACCCCGCTCGGGTGTTCGGCGCCTAAAAGTAATTAAGATTAAAAGCATCAGAAGAGTTATGCTGCCATTCCTTATCATGTTTATCTTTTAAATATAATTGAGTTTATAAATGCATGTTGTACGTGATCTTTCTCTGTCAGGACTGGTTGGTACCGATCCAGTAATTTGGCATAAATGTGTCTTGATATGTACAAATCTATTGATATTATTAATTTGAATTGTATTGTCCGCAGTGCGCAGTTACGACAAGCATGACAAATGCGGTCTGGTGTGGATACCGCGCGTGGTGGCATACCGTTGCCGCACGTGTGGCATCTCCCCCTGCATGTCCATCTGCAGGGACTGCTTCCATCGCGGCGATCACTCCACGCACGACTTTAACATGTTCCTCTCACAAGCGGGAGGGGCTTGCGACTGTGGGGACAATTCTGTTATGAAGGAGGATGGGTAAGTGTAGTTACTAAGACTAAGCGCCAATAGCCTAATGGTTAAGTGGTAGAGCTTCTTGCCCCACCATCATGTCACGGCCAAAAGTTGTTTAAAACTGTCTTATATTTGTTTACCTTGGAGCGCTAAAAAGTTATTGTATCTCGGACAAGAATTAAGCTTAGTACTGCCACCCATCCACAAAGACAACTGCGTGTAAAACCATTGAATCCTGGTTTATGTCACGACGACTGCCTGCCAATGTTTTCCTGTAATCCCTCCTCACCGGATAATGCCCTTAAACGACTAAGTATCGTGCATTGATTTACATAATTGTGCCGTTCTATTGGAATAAGCGATGTAAAGTGTCGTTCATAAATGAAAAAATATTATGCTCTTTGTTCCTTGCGATAATACCTAAATCTTGAGGCCTTCAAAAATCTAGACCAATTGTAACTGATAATATATATTTTTATTGCATTCATCCCTTTACGTATACTTGTAATTGGTCGATAATTATTAGATATTCAAGATTTTATTATACAAAGTAATTTTGTATGATTTTTCGTTGATACGGATGTAGACGTAATCAAATTCGATTTATTACTTCTTATATTTTCTGTTCCGTCTGCGAGGGCGTAAATGACGTCACGCTCCACCGGCCCCCAGTCGTAAACAGGAAAGCGGCTCCCGGCTTCTATATTTGGTACTGGTCTTGCACTATTATGTTTAATGACCCATTAATTAGATAGAATGTATTGATTGTTATCAATATAAAAATGCACTGGGAACAATCATCTTATAAGACTGTTGACTTTTGCAAACCGATGTCCGAGACCTGTACCTATAGTCTCGTAATGAGATAACACCAGCGATTGCCCACGATGTTTTAATGGAGTTCATTAATTCATATTATCAAGTTCAAACATATACTAAGTCAAGTTCATACGAAATATTTTAGATGACTTATTTTAAACCTAGTTATCCAAGGTTAATAACCTCGTAAGGGTCAACAGTGACGTACTTTAACACCATAAGAATTTGGACATATCGACTCAGATGTATAGATAAGAGTAAAAACAATACATAACTATAAACTTTTGTTATTTTTAACCAATTCGTAAGAAACAGGACTCTTACCACGATTGGCCATTGACCTCTCGATATTCGGCACAAGTATGCGTTAGGTCAAGGGCTGACTGAATTCGGTAGTTAAATGTTACAGGTAGCAGTATCTACCTTCTTCATAATTCTGCGACCAAAGAATACAGTTCCGTTACGATGGTCGAACTTCACCTTGGCCTCTACTCCCGGCCTTGGCCGTGTCCCGTCTAGATAATGCGTGCTCGTTAATCAAACTCGCGGTGCTACTGTTAGGTGTATGCTAACCTAGTACGTTCATGTAACATTTACAAGATTCAGTTTGTGCTTGAGTATTTACTTTATTGTTGTCGAATTGAAAAAATATTGATGGTCGTTTGTTAGATGAAATGCGAACATTATTCTTTGTCCAAGGTTTCTTAGGTTTTTGATTAGAAAATGCTTTAACTATGTAAAATTTCATTTTCTATATATGTTGAAGTTATTGTATTTTTTTCTAGTTTTTGCAGTAACCACGGCAACAAATGTCCGCGGACGGGCGCCGCGCCGGCCGAGCTGATGTGTGTGGCGGAGGCCATGATGCCCAGGCTCATACTGCGCCTCCTGCAACACTTTCGAGAGAACAGGTGATTTTTTTGTAATTAACAAAGTCGTAATTGCTGGTATGCACACATGTTTAAATAAAAAAAAGATGTTTGTCAGAGCTATTCATTTGAACCAAGTTTTGCCAATTTTAGTTACAGGTAGATTTTTTCGTCCCATCAGTTTGACCTTGAAAACTATGTAAGTTAAATATTTCTTGTTAATTTCCAGTTGGGGTACACAGACCACGTCGGACAGTTATCGTATCGCGGTGCAGGAGTGCGAGGGTTACGTCCAGATGCTGATGGAGTTCAACAACATGGGTGACCTCATGCGCTCAGCTATGACAAAGGCGCTCATCAACCCACAGGCAAGGAAACAATGTATACATTTACAACTAACGCCACTGATGTACCAGAAAAAGTATGCAATTTTATATAAGATTTAAATTTCTATAAAAAGATCTCTGTAATCCAGATGTACCGAAACCTGGTGGAGCCACCGTTCCCGGATACGGAGTATGGGCGTTACATGGCCGAGTCCAGCAAGATGTATGAGAAGGCCATTGAGTCCTTCCCCGCGCCGGAGCCGCCTGACGAGTGAGTGGCGCTTGTGTGCGCGTTGCAACCATAGAGTCAAAGAGACTATAAAGTAGTTTTTATTTCATGATTCTGTTAATGACTTTTTAATATCTTCTCGACAGATACCGACACCTGCCGGCGCTGGCTCCCCGGCTGCAGCACAACACGCTCCTCGACGAGTTCATATTCTGGACGTTCAAGTACGAATTCCCTCAGAACGTGGTCTGCTTTCTGCTCAACATGTTGCCAGATCAAGATTATAAGGTGAACTTTATTTATTTACATTTACATCTGGTTTAATAGACTCCAGTGATCGGATCAACGTTTTAAAAAAAACTATGTTTAGATTAATAAAAATACATATATGTTTATAAATTTGAAAGTGGTGCAATAGTGTGCGTTTTTTTTTAATAGTAAAAAGGTTATTATAGTTTTAAGTAATAAATTAAGTTTATAAAACCTTAGTTTTTCAACTTTCCAGGAACATCTGACACGTACTTTCGTGATGCATTACGCCCGCATACCGCTCGTGCTGGAGAGCGCGGCGGACCCGGACACACTGTCCAACAGAGTAGTGCACATGTCAGTACAACTGTTCTCCAACGAAGCACTGGCGCTGCGCTGCGTACAGCAACTGCACCTCTTACACGTCATGGTGCTGTCCCTGCGCCTGATGATGGGCCGCATCCTCGTCCGCAACTCCCTGCACGACCCCGACGCGAACCTGCATCGTGTCATCGACTGCACCCGGCGAGTTATGAAGGAACATTGCTACTGGCCGCTGGTTTCCGACTTCAATAATGTGTTGAGTCATAAAAGCGTGGCGCTGCTGTTCCTGCAAGATGATGCGCTTGTGGATATGTGGTTCGAGTTTCTTTCGATGTTGCAAGGTTAGATTCCATCGGTTAACTTTTTGGTGCTTATAAAAGCGTACTTAGGGGGCGTTCAAGTAAGCAGATTTATTACAATTATTCATCCCCTCTTCCCCTTGTTAGCAAAAGTAAGCAAAGCTCTGACCCCCTCTCCCTCCCATGCTGACGTAAACATTGGGATATGAATTTGTCTACTAATATGTTCTTATTACGTAATACTTGAACGGCCCATTTAAGACCATAAAATAAAATAATAATTCCTAGTAAATTGTCTATAGTGTAGCAAATTCACAAACCACAAAAATGTATTCAAGGTATGAACGTGAACGTGCGTGAGACCGGCGGGCATATAGAGTTCGAACCGTCTTCGTACTACGCGGCGTTCTCGTGCGAGCTAGAGGCGGCGGCCTACCCGATGTGGTCGGTGCTCGGCCACCTGTCGGAGCCCGCGCACGCGCCGCTCGCACGCCGCATGGTGGCCGCGGCGCTCGCCTACCTGCGCGACTGGCTCGACGCTGTTAATTTCACCACGCCGCATATGCATCGGGTTAGTAAATCTACATTTTCTACATTCGGTTTTAAAAGCAACAATAGCCTAAAAGTTACTGATTTCTGATAATGTGGTCGTGGATCACAATTCAGTCGGCTCTAATAAGCTTAGAGCTTAGCTGGAGACGTAAAACTTAGTACATTAACAAATACTGCAAATAACTTTTTAGAAAAAATCAAACAATCCATAGGTATTCAAAGTATTAATTCAGAAAGCACTGCTTGCTTGTAACCTTTTGATTATTAATAAAATTACACTTCCCCGGTTTTAATATATCTAATTTATCTTTACTTATCTGTATGTTGAAATTATAGTGAATTAACTAGTGCAAGTTACGTCATCAATCTGTTGTGAAATTGTTGTCAGACGGAGGCGATGCACGCGTCCTTCCACTTCCCGCTGCACCGGTATCTGGCCGCGTTCCTGTGCGCCGGCGTGCGCTGCCTCGGCCTGCGCGCCGCCGACCTGCTGCCGGCGCAGGACCTGCTGGCGCTGCTCGCCGCGCACCCGCTCAGAGTGCAGGTACGTGCACTCGCATAGGAACACACACACACACTTGAACATGCAGCCATGTGAACATACGCACACGTACACGTCAATGCGTACGTGGACGCACACATAGGTTCTCTTACGTACAAAGAGATGATTTTACAAATGACACCTTTCTATTTATATGTAAACAGAGCGTTGCTTCTTGTAATAAAAAATAGAATTTATATAATTAAATATAGTAATATACTGGAATGCTGAATTAAATTTGATGCGTAAGTTATAAGGAATTCTACGGTTGCGTTGACTAGCCTTAAACAAACCCGTGCCCTGTGTCCTGGGCGACTTTGACGATATAAGTTAATCTAGATGGAAGGATGAATGTTTGTTATTGCGTATCCCCAGAACAGCTAAACATATGCTAAAAGTTGGTATAGATGCAGAACATAGTTTGGAAGAACACTGGTTACTATGATTTTTTTTAAATTCCGCGCGGCAGTTAAATATTGTCTATGGATTTTAAAAAGTATGCTTGTATTTTGCGTGCAACGGAACGTTTTCAAGACAGTGTGCAAGA
>JAODUI010000005.1:6265779-6290206 GCA_027563995.1 Papilio gigon | reverse complement strand
ACTGAGCCAGCGTGGTTGACTGCGGCCTAGTCACACCTAATAAATAGGGTAGGCTCCGAGCCCCTCTGTGGGGACGTATAGTGAGCTGATGATGATGATGATGATGATGTTACATTGTTTACTATGAAAAGAGTTACTAGTCTATAGAATTTTGTGATGTAACCCTTTTCATCGGACGGTTAGCATAGTATCGCGTCGCGTCGCGCTCCGTCCCTCACCTAGAACAACGGGTTTGTGTTGGTACATACGTTGATGGCGCGGTGGGCGCTTGCGCTGGTTGGTATACCGTCGTCTTGCGCTTCGGTCTGCAAAAGTAATTACTAAGAAACTCCTTTGAACGTAGTAAGACTACTGCACATTAACTTGCATCTCTGGGCATGTGGTTTATAATCCTAGGCTACATGGTAAACCGGAGGTTTGAGGACCGGTGTAATACGGCGTCGTCTTCTTCCATACATCTCTGTCGGCTCATGTCTGAACTCACACACTTCTTACACATGTACTCTTTCACAAAATACATCCACACCGTCTGATGACGGCATGGGTATCATGTTGAAATGGAATACAATAGAAGTTTTTTAACTAAAAAGTAAAAAATTACCAACTCACCTACGCGGGTCATTTTGTTTAGATTTGTGACAATGTGGTTTTGGACAACATTCGACTTTAAGTGGATTGTCACATTTCTTTCGATAATCGTTCTTGCTTGGAGGAATAACTGTGACTTCATCTTGGCTAAAAGAGACAGGATATGAACAAATTTTACTTCTACCAACAAGAAATTCTTGAAAAGTCCAATAACTTACGAAGAGGTAAATAGAATAATGTGGAGAACGGCATATTGTGAAAGGCATTGGGGAAAGATGATCTATGTCCAGCAGTGGGCAGATAAAGAGTGATGACTACGATGAAACAAAATTAAATGTAGCCACAGTAAGTTTCCCAAATGTCAAGGTTCAAGGTCAACTGCGCAGTTCCCCCACCCCGCATCTCTGTACACCTACCAACATGTTCTGCGCAGCGACTCGATGTTCCGAGCTGTCAAGATATTTGACAATTACTGTAATCGCTATAAAGTCGATTTACAATCATTTACTTACTCGTCCGATTCGTCGGTGTCTGAGCAATCATCGTCTTTTGTCATCAATACGTTCCGACCCTCGAAAGCACTATAACAATAAGAGTAGTTTTTGAGTTACGTTCAAAGTTTTAATAGCAAAAATCCTTATTTTCAACTACTACAGGCTTTACAGAAATATTTAATCAGTACTTTCTTAATTTGTTGAGGTAATTGGGAGAATAATTTGAATTCTAGGGAGTAAAAACAGAAACTTCAACTGCTCGGGACCCCCGTACCTACATCTTAAGTGATTTACTAGCGCACTGTGACCCATTCCCGAATATAACCTTCCGAAAAGGGAGGAACGTCTAAAACGGGGTTACTCTGTTTCCCGGCTACCGCGCAAATAATACACCTGTCCTTGTCGCATCGTACATATACGAGAGGGACGGATTATATTGCAGCTTAAAATCTAAATTTGAAACAGGCACGGCAATATCCCTACTAAATAGGTCAGGAAGGCGAAGTTTACGTCGCAATACGGCGTTAAGGAAACCGAAACGCAATAAAATCTATGGTATAAGGGCGGAATAAGAAAATTATTCAGGAGTTAATCCCTTGAAAGTCGCTCCGAAGGTCGTTGAATTTTATTACCTATTTATAGGAAGCGCAAATTAAAAGAAAACTTCGTTGAATTCTTTTGTCACGAGAGAATTAGATTTTTTTTTAAATAAAGCAACTCATTTTAGAGGGCTTCGGTGACGCAGTTGTTGGACGCTTAACCTAACCGGACCATAGTCGACGTTGTCCAGGTTGGATCCTAACCATGTACCAATGTTTTTTTTCAAATTTAGAATGTCATGTGTATGTTATCTGACGCTCTTATGGTGAGGGAAATATCGTGATGCGACTTGAACATAGTTGCGAAGAAAAACAAAGCTAGTATGATGTCAACCAATATCAACTGGCTAGGCGTGTGTGACTATGGCCTTGTCACTCCTAATAATAGGGTAGGCTCCTAGCCTCCAAGTGGAGACGTATAATGAGCTGATGATGAACTCATTTAATGTCCATATAAAATATTATAATGATACGTACATTCACTTAAGTTTCTTTTCTCTTCTTTAAGCGCTAGAGGATTGTAATCCATAACATGTCCCGCCATACACTTGTATGCAGCATTATTATATTTATCAATCGCTAAATGATGAAAGGAAAACTAATAAGTCTTAACCAAACTAAGGGTGAAACAAAACAAACGTGATGCCCTTTCGCAACCAATAAAGATGACTAATAAAACTCAATATGCAATGTACACAATAGAGGGCGTCGCTGCGGCATTTTAGCGCAATATTAACACCGCTACGTTTTGTCTGGAACTTAGACTTTTAAGAGACAGGACTTGTCAAGCTCGAGAACTACGCTCGTTTTGTGTGTGTAAATTTTAAAGTCAGTAGTGTTTATAATGACATTTTACCATGATATGCAAATGAGTGATTGTGAATAGAGACAGAATTTATTTAGTACAACTGTGATACTATGTCTAGTCCGTTTTTATATATTCAAAGACCGCTACGTTTTGTCTGAAAGAAATATTATTTGCATTTCGCTAGGCAAGGGTCGTCCCCTCTGGACGGCGACGGGGACTGCATTCCGCCGCTTATGCACTTATCTTCACTTACACTCACTTTCGTAATAAAATTTTAAAACGTAGAGGAACTTTTAGTAGAAAATTTAATCTTTTGTCCAACTCGTCGCCAAATTGTTTTCTTTTTAAAAAAAAAAAAGATCCTGGACGCGTAGAAAATTAGTAGTTTACTAATAACAACTAAATTAATAAATTCAGTCATTAACCATAAATTTTTGTACGGTTACTCTTCTCTTTGACTGTAAAAAAAATCGGAAATAATTCGTTAACATGTAAAGTATGAATTGAAGTAGGTTTGTTATTATTTAAAACTAAAGCTTGTAGTCAAAATGCATGTCAACACTCACAGATGCACCGTCATGGGCGCTGCACTGCAACGTCGTAGGGGAATTTTCCATTAAATATTTAGATTAGATTTTTCGTGATCCATTAATCACAGTCTAATTGTGAAGGGTCGGCGCGTTGGCAATAGTGCTCAAGTCTCTTCGAAGATTTGATAATCCTTTGATATGGTAATGTAATAAGAAAACGAACAATCTCTCCTAACTTTGTGTACCGCTGTCATGTACTGTGGAGTTCCTCCGTCGAAAAATCGTATACAAAGGTATTGTCACTCACAATATTTTAAAAAAAACAGAGACCACAAGATGTATTAACATGTCACAATATTTGAATACAACCATTATAAAATTAATAGTTACAGATAACCAACAGATTCTTAATGCAGAAAACAAAACAGAGACGAAAGAAGGTGTGAATTTTCTTAGGTTTATCATTCACAATACAGTTCGAAAAATCGACTCTCGATTTGACGTCAAACTTGTAGCATACACTCAATCTATAGATACATCTAGTATTAATAGTTTTAAGAATAACTGTTATTAAATCTTTCGTAAGACACTATACTGTACTGATTGAAATTTGGCGGAAATCTACACTGGTGTACACGTGAGTTAAGCGGTGATATAAAAAAAAATAATACCACATCCAGGAACACAAAATGTGCAAAATAGAAAACAATACGGAAAAGTAGTCTGTAGGTGCGAAAAGAAAAAAAAAGTTGTTTTTTTTTATTAGTGAAGTAAAACAATTTCCATAAAGTAAACATTTGTAATAAAATAAACCAAAATACGCCGGTTTTATAATTTGTTTCAAGAAAATAAATTTTAACTTGAGCTTACAAAGTTTAATTTTCTCTACCTCAATAAAAATCCTCTTAAACCTTATTTAATTTGCTAAGCCGTCGTAAATTTTGTTGTGCGTTGTGAATGTAAAAATGAAAAGGCATTATTTTAACCTGAAAATATGTTTACAATAATCAATTAAACATATTAAACTTCATTTACAACGTAACATCTATGTAAATACATTTAACATAATTTAAGAAAATTCTATTACATAAAAATGGCAAACTACTGCAAAGTTTTAAATTAAAAACAATAAAAGACTAAGCTAAAGTCATGGCGCGTTAAAATCAGATTTGTATCCGACCCTATAATTATTTTTTCTCCCGCCCCGCGTTCTGTTACGGAAGGGATCTGCGGACGAATTTAGCTCATAAAAGTGAACACGCCTTATGTGTGTTTTCGCTTGTTTGTTGAAATACGATGTAACCATATTTTATACTTTGTTCAATTCTTTTATATGTATTTGGAAGTAGCCGGTCGTAGAACTGCAAAAATGTTTTTTTAATTGTTTTTTTTTTCAAACATTCCAACTTACATTATCTAATGAATGAAGATTTATTATAGAATCTAAATATTTTATTTGACTTAAAAAGTAACTAAATACCATAAAGATATTTACGCAATTTAAAAATTCACCTTGGATTGAAAATTGATACCATATTTTTTGTAAAGTTTTGAATAAAACTTTACAAAAAAATATTTGTTTATGTCTGTTTATAAAGATTTGTTCCAGCAAAATTATTTCATGAATTCATTTACAATAAAAAAAACTTTAATAATCCAATTGTAACTGTATAAAAAATCGGACGCGCTTAGAGTGTTTAACGTTTGTACCGCGATGGTACCGGGGACCCTCCGGCGCGCCGCCTCCGTAATCCCTCTGATATGAGCCTCGCTCCTATTTATATGCAGATTCCACGACCGACCATAAGTTATCCGTTCAAGCTACCGGATCATTCCCTTAATGACGCCGCATGAACGGGAAAAAGTACTTCGGAAGGGTGCATTTAGCCTTTATTGGAACTATGTCGTAATAAGCCATCAAGTTGAGTGCAATCGGCGGTGTGGAATTAATTAATGCGAAGCGACATCTTGTTTCATTAATATAACGGACAAACAGATTGCAATATATGTTGCTTTGTATATTTACATTGTTTGTTTCCTTAACTTCTACCATTTTGTTCATCAAAACATGTAAATATGTTTACGAACGAATTTAAGCGCGTAGCGTAATAAACAAATAAAAAAAAACTCACAAACTCTCATTGAATTTTGTCACAGTTTATTGTATTTCTTATTTTTTTAAATTTCGACGTAATCTTTATCAAAATTTTACGTAAGTTGACAAATTTTATATGAGTAAAATATTTTTGAATATAAATTTATTTAACACGTTAAATTTTCCAATAAATCACTAACAAGATAATAAATTTAACGAAATAATTTCACACAGATTTTACCACTTTAACGTAATTAGAAATTCCTGTACAGAAAATACTGTCGACAATTGTTCCCGAGTCTCGGCTGAATCTGATTAAATTAAGCGATATTAAAAGGGAAGCCGAAATTTTCGCAAGAAATAATTAAAATATTGCTTCGCGAAACATGAAGACGGAGTTAATAATGTTTTATGATTTATTAGGTAAAGTATTTAAGCCTTATTTTCAATAATTAATATTCTATTATTATAACATCAATGATACGCCAATAGAGCGTAATGGTTCAGGGTAGGGTAGGGTGGGAGGTTCGAATACCATCATTGTCGTTAACATATCTTAACACAAACTTTTGTAACCAAACCTTTAATGATTACAAGAAATATTAGAAAATTAAAAAAAAAATTGTCAACATTCTTTTAAAACAAGAACGCTTACAATTCTAGTTTAATAATATGCGTTTTTTTTCCATTTTTACATATATTTTTTTAATTTTTTGCGTTAAACTCCTTAACAATGATTCGTAGTGTTATAACGTGCACATAAAAGATAACGCAGATGATAAAAGTCCTGTTAGTGGTCGCGTGTCAGCCGGACAATGCAAACTGCGGACCATCCATCAGTTGGCTGCCGGCACCGGTCATGCAAAATAAAATGGATTTCACTTCATACTTACAAAGAAAACATTGCAATTCAGAGCTTTACTACTTCACAAGAGCTAATAGCCTAATAGTTAAAGGTACTGACCACCAATCTAGCGGTAGTGAGTTCTAATACTACCATTCGACTATTGTCGTGGACCATATACTAGCATAAGTTTGTTGAAATATTAGTAAACCAAGAAAAATAGTATTCTAATAAAAAATGCAAATTTATATGTCCACTAGTATATTATTAGAAAATATCTGAAGCTGGCGACATCTGCCAGAAATAAAAAAAAAAACTAACACAACAACAAGACGGTAATAAGATCCATACAAGCTCCAAAACTTCCTCATTAACAATGTGAGAAAGTATGAAAACTGATTTTTCTTGTTAATGATTCTAAAAACACAAATTTATACATTACTTTGTCCAAAGAGTTTGATTAAATTGTTCCCCTTCTTAACAATATTCGTCCATCCAAACTTTACACTGCCCGTAAAGTTGCAAAGGAGTCTAATTAAAAATTCATTAATATTTAAAATAAATTATAATATAGAACTTTAACGCTATAAATTGGCCGATAGCAAATAATTGAATTGAAAATACTCATAGCTATTACATAAAAAAAATAATGTTTCAAATTTCTTTTCTTATTTTTAACGTAGCGCTTTTTTTTCAACCGTACATATACTGTTTGCATTTATAATACTTTAATCTCTTTAAACTACATAAACCTTATCGCAATTTTTCAATCAAACAAATTAAGGACTTGAAAAAATTTAATATGAAATTTTTTTAAACACAATTTTCAAACTCACATTTTACATTAACACTATCGTCTTGAATATCTCCAAGTTAAATCTAAACACGCAAACTTACAACTTGAATATGGACACAATATAGCGATTATCTTGCATAAGCTTCAACTTTGTATATTATTCTAATCTTAACTGCCCCTCGAACAAACTTGGCGTAGTAAATAATTTTAATATCTTAATAGTGTGGCGGATAGGGTTAAGTTTGTACTTTGACTCTTAACAGACGGGACATTGCTTGGCGCGTATTCCCATCACTGGTTACTATGATTTTTTTTAAATTCCGCGCGGCAGTCACGGGCGACACCTCGTCTAGTACAACTAAATTAACATTATCAGCATGTTCTCTATGGAAGGTTGGCATAATCCATATGAAAGTCAAATGTAAAACATTAAACATCAACTATTTTGGTCATCATTTTATTTATGAAAAATTACATTAAAATTATAATTAAGAAGAGATTGAGTATATGTTTGCTAGCCTAGTTAATGACGGGCGTGAACTCGGAGGTGGTCTCTTCGTAAGCGCTGGGCGGGACCTCGGCCTTGACGTGTCTCGAGTAGTCGTACGTGAACAGTTTGACTGCGATGAAACCTCCGGAGCCCGGCGCGCCGCGGTGGATCAGCCCCGCGCCGCTCGATAGTCCACCACCTGGATTTGATCGATAAATGTAACCATCGTTAGAAAGGGATAGATTGATTTAAATCGTAGAGACAGTTGTCTCGCTTCCACATGTATAGACACGTCAAAGACGTTTATTTTCTATCCAATTCATTAACAATTTGACTGACAAAACAAATAACTCTAATAGTCATGGTTTATTTCATGATATTTGATTTGAAATAGGAGGCAATTTTATCTAGCCGTCTGTTATAAGCCCACATATATTCCCATTTGGTCTTATAAATTAGGACCAAAAAATAAACGTACCTTTCAATGGTTGTACGGGTTGTATATCAATAAAAGGCACGGTGCTCTGCGCCGCGTCCGCCTCGAAGTCCGTGTTGGTGAACTCGATGTACTGGTCGTGCTTGGAGTCGACCGAGAGCGGCATGGGGCTGCGCGTCGGTATGTCCGGCCGGTGTAGCGTCAGCTGCGACCTGGAATAATGGAAACGTTTAACTAGACATTGTATTATCGGACGTTTAAACTTTTCTAAATGCCGTATACATCGGCTTTTGATGGTTCCTTAAAAAATCAATTATGCTAAATCTACACTAAGAGACTGCCTTAGTGGTCATTGAATGCTTAGAGTACGGTAGTAAGTGTAGCCTTTAACAAACTAACCTCGGTTTCTCCGCTCCCTCGGTGTTATCATTGCTGATCCACACGCTTTTATCAGGTGAGAGACGACCGGTGGTGTAGTTGAAGGGCGTCGATCGTATCTCGAAGTGTAAGTGGGCACCGATCATACGGAACCTGAAAATTATATAAATGTTATAACAACTGGCGACTAAAGACTAGCCTTTATTGTAGCTGGTAGTACCTGACACCGGTTAGAACGTGTCCCAAAGGAGAATCTAATTCATCCAGGTCGATAGCTCTCCTCTCGTACGTGAGCGTGTGGTAGTCTGTACCTTCCCTAACGATCTGGTCGTTAGGATCGAACTTCTGTATCGGTACCCAGCCGCCGGCTTTCACCGAGCCCCGCTCGCCCAGCGTACCCTCGCTAATCTGAAGGTGGAACACCCGTCCGTGCTTCACGAGACGCACCCCCGTCACGACCCTGGAACATCACAAAGAAATGTTAACCCACGTCACTTAGTCTATCCAATAAGAGACCCCCGCACACCCATGCTGTTAGCACTAATCCTAAACATAAAATTACAATAATCCAGTTATAATAGCCTTGTGTACAATATATCTATATATCTAGCAAAGACATTTACAAAGCTAAATTGACTTTATAGCTTAATTCCCCTCAGTCGGTTTCGGTACTGACATGTTCTTCGAGTCATCAGCGTATGCTTCTTGCAAGCTAAAGAAGCGTTCCGCTTTGTTGACATCGTCCTCGCAAAGGCAAAAGCAGTACGAGCAGTGGAGGAGATTCCATTTCCACCACGAGTCGACCTTCGAGAGAAAAAATTAATATTAAACGACTAAGAATTAATATGACGTAGTACTCCGGCGGTAGTAACATAGGTGTGCGGGCGTCCTAATCTTTGGGGACTAACTTGTTGTTGTTTACGTCGGCGGTGGAGTCCCACAGGCTGAAGTAGCGGTCGGACTTGGGGCCGGCCTCGTCGCAGAGGCACATGCAGTACGAGCAGTGCCAGAACAGCCAGCGCCACCACGAGTCTACCTGTGGGACTTGCACCGCGGTTACAAAGCTCATACACGCTGCTCTAGATAGTGATGTCACGTCACGCAACCGAGATTAAATATTCTTCATATCGTGTGGTAATTGTCTTACAAATAACTCTGGAACATTCTTTACCTTATCTGGGAGTCGCGAGCAGCTATACGACTGGCCAAACCTTCTGCCGTTCTCGTATTCTATCCACTCGTAGCGACGTTTCGTATTTCTGCCCTGAAAAGGACAAAGAAACGGTTTCCATTAGTTTTATAAATTTTATCTAGTAAACTTGTGATCCAGGCCAGACGGTTACTTTTAATATCCATTATTAATCTAACTCTAAATTTCCTGGACATAGGCTTTCACCAATGCTTTCCACAGTATGCTGCTTAATTTAGCAAGCAGTATTCTTCGCTTTCATTTGGTATTTTTAATAAGAATGAACCGTTATGTGTGTAAACTTTTAACGGCGATAGAGGCGCGGCAGTGTCCCCATTAACATTTTTTGGAATTGACTTGGGCACTGAAACCTTACAATTAACGATTTTTTAATTAAAACAATACTAACGCTGGCCTGACAGACACTCATGTCAGAGTCAATGTATTGACAGTTGATAATTCTTCCGTTACACGCGTCTTGTCTCGCGCAGAATTGATCTTTGAAGCAATCGTGTCGCTCGGCCAGCGTGTAGTACGCGCAGTTGTCGCGGCACGTGCCCTCCGTGTTCATGTCCACCTCGTTCTCTATGTAGCCTTGCAGTAGGCGCGTCACTTCGGCGTATGTTTCACCTGGAACAAGCGACCCTCATATAACTAAAAATTGTTTTTCTCACAGGTAAATTATTCAACGTATGACCAATGTCAAGCGTATAAACTATTAAAAAAAACGTTCTTGGTCTAACTGATAAAACATTGGAAAAACCAGTTACATCTTGATAAATAATATTGTAAAAATATTGGTATAAATGCATTATCAATTTAAAACCAACATCGAGTTAACGTTTGTCCTCGAGTTTCAACTGGTGACATGTTCAAAGTTGCTATCACCCTGCCAAAGCAAACAAAGTCTTTAGTCCATGGGTACGTTCGTAAACGCACTATTTGCAATACCTTACCTTCTTTATGTATCGGCGGGTCGCAGCGGTACACGTCTCGTCTGGCCATAGCCAGGGCTGCTTTCGCTGCGGTCGCAGTCCGCGCTGACCGTTCGCCGTATCTCAGTCTAGTCAGGCTCGCCTCTTGTGTGAAGTTGCCTGCAAAACAATTTAAATATACAGAACATAATGATAAGGGTAGCGGCGCGTAAAGAGAAACCTATGTATGGACCTGCTCGGCGCGCTGGTGACCTTGAGATGCGTAGTTATTTGAAAAGATATAATAGGTTAAGTTAAAGTAGATTTCATCTATCTCACGGGGTTACAATCTTTTATAGTAAATCACCAAATAGTGGTATTAATATAGATTTATGTGTACTTATTTGAATTATACAGTCGGCTTCTACTGCCAAAAAAAATCTCAGAAAAATATCAGACAATAATGTTTTCCGAGAGTTTTGGTAGTGGAAGTCTATTGTCATATTTGGCACAAAACGGACACATCCGATTCATACGACGGTTCAGATTTGATTTCAAATTTAATGCCCTATGCTCAGCAGTGGGCGACGTGTGGCTGATATGATGATGATGATGAACCGTCAATACGAGCGAATTTATATTTATATTGTTTATCCTGTTATTTTAAATTATATAAATAGATTTAATTAAGCGTACAAAGCTAAAGGGAATTAATTTAAATGATTACAAGCATTAGGGATAACCATGCAATAATAATTAGTATTGTTTATCTTGTTTAATGGTGTTACTATCGGTTTAACATACGGATAATTCGATTAATTTATACCGTAATGTAATTGTAAGGTTTCGACATTCTATAGTATTAGCCAATGTAAACAATCAAACGTAACGTGGAGAAGAATTGCATAGAGCTGTTTAAGCGACCGAGATGGTATAAAAAATGTTCTTGAACAAGTTTTATACAGTGAAGTGCACGATAAAACTGTTCCATTTAATAGAATGACCGGGCGATGAAAACATATTTAAACAAATAATATTATAATTGTAATCGATATAACGTCTGCAAATATTATGACATCCTATAGACACTCGCAATGACACGATAATACCAACTCGATGTTACACTTATACGCATTAAACAACGCTGACTCGACGATTTGATTCCAAGAAGTAAACACAAAGAGATTGTGACCGCATGCCAGTTAACTGGCTCATTTGCCACTGATATGCTTCATATAGACTTGTTCATATAGGAAGTTAACATCCGTTTGTGATAAACATATTTATTATTCAAACTAAACTTGAAATTATTAATAAAAAAAATAACAATTACGTCATACCGAGGCGCCAATAGCCTATTGGATAATATACGGATTTTCGATCACCTTGTCGAGAGTTCAAATCCCGCCATTCGACTATTGTCGTAAACCATATCCTAGCACGGACTAGAGCTTAGTTGGAGTGGTAAAAGAAATGTTAGCAAATAAGAAACAATCTGCGTATTCCCAAAAAAAAATACCTTTTCCGTAAATTCTCAACAGCATCCATGAGAACTGCATCATAGCGTACCCTTTGATCTCTGTCAGCGATATTGTGTTGTACATATCGTATATCAGCTGGTGCGGGGACAGCTGGAGGTCGCACAGATCTGGATGATCCTCCTGGAAATAAAAGAATAAAGATTTAAACCGTGTTTCCACTTGGCCGACCTCGAGAATAACCGATATGGTTTCGTTCCTTATTGGCTTATTCCTGCGCGGCCTCGAGGACCATGCAGTGGAAATGGGCACTTAATTAGAGTTATAACAACTAAATAATTAAATGATTACCTGGTAACAAAGCTAAGAAATGTCTGATTCCAATAAGTCGATATAGTTAAGTTCGTTACAATTGTATTTTTTAAATTACGGTTTGAATCGGAATTAATTCGTCACCGTAATTTAAACTAAAGATATTTTTTCTTTGACGCAATAAATAACAGGACAATGGGTTATTATTGAGTAGGAAATAATTTCCTATTGTAGGGATAATTTTCAAATGTCATGTTCGCGCGGACGAAGTCTTGGCATAAGCTAGATAAAGATTTTCACAATATGTGTTTTATTCGCCAGAAATCGTTGTATGAAAATATCGTCAGCCATCAATGAAGGAATTCTATTAAAATACATAACGTCTTGTTAAACAATTTCGTTTTTGAATAATATTCGGTACACCATTTATAAACATTGGAATTTTAATTTGATGTTTAGATTAAAAATGTTGAACCGTAAAACCCAGTGGCAGTGATATGCACGTGTGCGGCCTTTGTTAAATGATAACGGTGGTGTCGGTATCCATTTGTCGCCATCAGGAACTCGGGTTTCTTGGCCATTCAAAGAAATCGGCCGTACGTACAAAGCCTATTATTTTATGACTGTTGCCTTCATTGTAAGCGGATCATTAGAATGCTAACAATTCGTGCGTGTATCTCATTAACTCTTTTGTTTTCTATGACGATTTGTTGCACTTTCGTTGTTTGAAAGAAATTGTTACGCACAAATAAAAACACTAGGTAGTTTATTATAAGGTGGAGAATCGTGTGTACAGAGATATTTCAATGACGTTTTCTTGTACGCCATTGTACAGAATCATACAAATAAGTGGGTTTTAATCATCTTTGTTTCGAGTTTGCCTTTGTTTAGTCCCATTTTTAGATTAATTAATTTCGAATTGAAAATACGGGTTTTATTGTACTAAAAACTTTTTGTAATTACCTACTTTTCAATTATTTGTTAAGTACCATTAATTAGAATGATGTTTATAATTACGAGCCGCAATTGATATTCATTAGGGTTATTATTGAGGTCGTTATTGCGAAACGGCTCGACGTCACCGAGCGCGGGCAAAAGTGGAACGACGGAGTGTTTCCGAATTGTTTACGAAGAGCGAAATGTACTCCGCACGGTATTAAATGCGACCGGTGTTTATATAAACACGGGGTCAACGGCTGTTGAGCCCTCGTACTGTACCTGCAGCACCGCGCGGAACATGTCGCCGTGCTCCGTCAGGTCGTGCAGCTTGCGTACCGCCTGCGCCACCGACGCCTTTGGGTCCATGAGCACGCTCTCGGCCAGGTCCAGCCATTCGCGCACCGGCGCCGGCACCGAGCCCGGCAGCGCCTGTCGTCGCACGAACTCCACGAAGTTCTTGTACAGACCGTCGATGATGCGCAGCTTGTCCTTAGCCTTTGACCATAGCCACGTCTCCAAGACCCTCGTCGGCGGCTGTGGCACAGCATCTATGTACTCGTCCATTGTCACAAAAAACTTAGCCAACTCGACGTCCCCTCCCTGGCCCGTCGAAAGCCACGATGGATTGGAAACATTCTTCCATAACGAAACCTCGAGATCGTAGAAATCTTTGCGCACATTGTCGACCGGCGACAGGTCGTCCGCGAGCGCAAACACTAGCAGCGCAAAAAACGCCGCGACTCTCATCGTGATTGTGAAGCAAAACGCGGCCCGCGGCGGCGTGGGGCACACTGGCGCGGAGGACCGGACCGCCTGCCACCGGCGCGCGGGGTCGCTCTAGTGACGCGACACCGGTTGTCGATACTTTCAGCGTGGACACACGTTCGCCACGTTTGTGTATTTACATTTTGATAAATCATTCAAACGCACCAAGGCATTGCGTTGAGACCTTGAATTTTAAATCTTTACGTATAATTAATGAGAAATTCGTGACAGAAAATATTTTAAGTTATCGGAGTATAAAAACAATGTTGAACTCACTTGCATGACTTTTGCCTGATACATTATCGTCAAACATATTTCTTGCTACAAAACAGAGAAATATTTATATTTGAACGATAGAATAGAATTGTTTCTATTTAGACAAAAGTTGTGAGTCCTGGGTTTACGTTTCTCGGCTTTAACTACTTATTTTATTTAACATTGTAAAAAAAATGTCGTATTAATATTCCCGTCTAGGAAATGTTGAAAGTGTTAAACGCAAACTCTCATCGCCATGTACGAAAAATTCAATTTAAAAACAAAGTTTTATAACTAAAATAAAATTATCGATATGTATAAATAGTTGCATGGTAACATCATTAACCCGCATATTAATGCTGTTAACTCAAGGCAACGTTAATTTTACCCGTAACTAATCCTTATTACAGAGTAACAAGATAGGTTTTGTCGTGTTTCTGTACAGAGCAGATGTGTGTCGGGGCTATGGTTATTTAGTGTCGGCTCGGTACGGCGTCAGCTGACATCGCACGCGGAATGTTTTTATTAGTGCAGCGGCTGTAGGGTGCGGCGCGGGGTGCGCGGGGCGGGGCGGCGGGAAGGGTAGTACTATCGATCATTTCATCCGGACTCGTCCCACCCCTAGCGGTTGACGGGCTGTCTGTCCTTACCTCTCTCGCTCCGTGCAATACGGTTTTACGAATCTATCTTATTTATATTTTAAAGTGACAAAAAAAATTGAATTTATATTGTTTCGCTTCAGCCAGTATTATTTAATAAGTTAACGGAATTATTTTTGTAAATATCTTTCGAGAACGAGATATATGATAGAGGCGGGGTTGTTGACCTTTGATATAAAATATATCTACTTATTATTTCTACCAAATATAATGTATGAAACATTTTTTTTTTCTCTAAAACTTCTACGAAGTCCAAGATGTCATAATACACTTACACTTCCGTTAGTGATTAAACAAGTGTCAAGGTTTACGTGTTTTGAAAACGTCCCGCCCTCGATCTCAATAACTAGCTTCCTGCCTGACTCAACGCAATTGTAGCGGCCGCTTGCATTGATATCATATCAAGCATGAGCTTATCAAGGAGAACTTTGCGTTATTCTTTGAACTTGATCTTGGTACATCGTATAGTTTAAACAAAATGCAAACAGTTGACACTCAACGCTAATCCTTAACACTGTATTTAGTGTTAGGTTATTTGATACACGAGGCACAGGAGCAGTGGCAATCGGTGGGTAAAGCTTATGTTCAGCTGTGGACGACCTTGGGCTGATGATAAAAAGTTTTCGATTTATTGTTAATCAATCTATTACTAATTACATGTAAGTTTCTCGTATTAATTCGGTCCATAATAAACATCAAATATAACACAACAGTCTGATAGTTTTTAACACGTTAGACTTAAGTGATAAATTGCATAAAACTTATTTCGTTTCCCCTGATGTGCTTCAGTGGCCTATATAGTGTTCATTGCGCCGACAGATGTCAGCACGAGAGATCTGACTCTTAATAAATTAACGAATGTATGTCGAGAGCTGGGAGTTGCAAAAAAATGAGGTATATTTGTTCAGTTGGAAATTGACTGAATGGGTTACAGTTGCTACCATGTTTATGGGTGCTTTAATTTAAAAGTAATAAAAAAGGATACTTGCAATTGTGTATATTATGTTTGTAAAATAATCATTGACACCAGTTTCTTGTTGCCGAGGTTCGATCCCCGCCATGTACCGATTTTTCGATATTGATATGCACTTTATCCGACGTTATTACGGTGAAGGGAAACATCGGGATCAAACCTGAATATATCTGCGAAGAAATTCAAAGATATGTGAGAAGTCAACACGCACGGGGCAAGTGTGATTGACGATGGCCTAGTCACCTCTAATAATAGGGTAGGGTCCGAGCCATTTAATGGGGACGTATAGTGAGCTGATGATGATGATACCTGGTTACACAACGTAGTTATATTTCTATTGTTGAAAATTATTAGTAAAAAATATCGTTCTCAGTCTTTATAATGAAAATAGGAGGATTACTTCATCTTTGTTTGAGTCTTTTGCTATTAGCGAACTAGTTTTAGGCTGATGTATATTAATTTGAAATTATAATGAATTTAAATTCGTCGGTGTGAACAATATAGCCGGTGCTAGCGAACAAAGACTGACCGTTACGAATGATTCATGACGGTCGCGGTGACACATGACGCGGGACTCGACTCGATCGAGGTCACATTCGTGTAAATATCCCAATTTTAAACGTTAGCGGATCGCTTTCTAAAGAATTAACTTGTTTAAATGAATTTGCCATCTTATAAATTGGTATTTAAAATGAAATGATAGGTTCTAAATGAAGTAAACCAAGGTTTGTACTGGGACGATAAATTACATTTCAAACTATATTTTAAATAACGAAAAACAAGGCGTAATTTAATCACTCTATCTGTCATAGCCGTGTCAAAAGTAACCTCATCACCAGCCATAGACTAATAGCACAGACTCAATAACTTTAAAGAATATAGAATATTGTGTTGTTAATTGACTTTCAATACTGAATAAAACCTTTTTGAAAGTGCTCTTCAATATCGCCTATTTAAAGATACGATATGTTAATGTCGTTTTAATTTTCAGAACACCATAAATGTTAGATCAAAAGTAGAATATATTTATGTCAATCGTTTCCTATTGTACACACAAAGGCTGTATTGACGATAACGTTTTAGTACACAGTAATGAGTCACCCGGACAGCAGTCGGGGTCAAGTAACTACATTGATAGGTCCCGCTTTGTCAGCAACAACTTTGAATTGATACTTAGTATGACCCGTATCCGACATATTTACGTATCCTAAAAGAGATTTAACTAATAATATAAATACGAATTATTGAGGAACGTATTTTCGTAAGCAGGTACCTCCGAAATTTGGCACAGAGATAAGGCGAAATAGATTACTGTCTGAACTAGGGTATGATTCTTAGGATCGGAGGTTCAGGCCCCTGACATGAAATTCGACCGCAGGAAGACGGCAACTGGAGATCTCGGCACCATCAATCCCACTAGGGCAATGCCACCGAAATGGGATGTTTTAGTGAAAAACCTCACATAACTCTGTTCTACCTCAGGAACGGGGTAGCTTCATATAGATCCCCCTCCCTCCTCCCAAAGCAAAAAATGTAAACTATACACTAAACATATCTGTAGGTTTACACTGTACAAACATTTTTATGTCAGCAGTGTAAACCTACATTAAAGTGGTATATTGTAGTAACTGCTTAACGAGTTTCAAAACAGAACCACTAGTATATAAAACACTAGATTACGGCGAAAGCTAAATTACCATTTTCATATGGCTATCCTTGTTTATAATGTTGTACTTGTTGAATGTAACATTTATACCTTCTAATAAATCACAGTAAGGAAGACAACCGATATATTTTATTATTTAGATTGTATTGTCATTGTACCAGTGCTCGGTTGCCAAGGTTACTGCGCTGTGATGCGTTACTTCATTGATGTTCTAAATTGTTGGTTGCGGTAAAGGAAAGCCACTGTGGTATAGAACGTATTTTAAAATGTCTTTTTTACAGTAATTGGTCAGTCGAATACTTAAAGGTTCACTAAGAATTAGGTTTTATATAACTTTTAAAAAGGTTCAACAATTTAAGTTATGATTTATCGCCAATAGCCTAATGGTTAAGGGCACAGTATTCCGATCACGTGGTCGATAGTCGAATCCCGCCATTCGAGTATTGTCGTAAACCATATCCTAACACAAGCCTAGAGTTAAGTTGGAGTCGTAAAAGAAATGTTGAATTAACAAAAATCTGCTGACATTTTAAAAATTAAAAAATCACTAATTAGTCGTTATATAATAAACCGGGGAATTATTATTAATGAAAGAGTCGGTTTAAATGATAAAACAATTCTTTCAGAAACGGTAAGTCAGTAATCTGAATTAATTCGTTTTAATGTATTCATTTTTTTGTAATCTCACGTACGAAGCAATTTATAATTTAACCCACGTACATAACGGTACTTAAAATGGTTCAATGAACTATTGCATTAAAAAATTATAAAACTCGTAAATCGTCAAATAAATGTCTCTAACTAAGTAATATAAATTTATTCATGACTGTTATAAAAAATAACTCGCGCCGGAGCCCCTTGTGCGGTCCTTAGACACCTCCAGGCCAGTGGTCGTCACACTATTCTAACTAAGGGCCAAATAGGACAATGTGAGATATCACTGCGAGCCGCACATTCGTGGACTGAGAACTTGACACAACCTAAAAAAAACTGAATACTTATATTCAGTTGTTTTTAGAACAATTTTTTGATTTCGAAACAATTGAATGTTTTTTTTATATTAAAATACGTACATAAAACGAAAGGAACATTAGTGGATCACACAAATATTTATCTCGGATGAGAATCGATCTCACGGACACACTTAGTCTTTTAAAATGTAATATTCGAAAAGTTTGCGGCCGTACAAATATCTACCGCGGGCCGCGGTTTGACGACCACTGTTCTAAGCGCTATATGTCACACGAATCCGGCTCTATTTTTTCTTATAAGTACGAACAGTTACATTTATGATGCTCTATCGGCCAGTTTTAAACCGTTATCGTAATCTCAAGTTGTTATAATGGGTCCCCGAGTTTATGTTAAATAGTTATCATTACTCATATACTTTCGCCTCTATTACGGTAGAAGATCTCACCCATCTACCCGCACTGGGTAGGCAGAGACTAAATACGTCATTTTATCGCGATATCTAAGTTAAAATTGTTCCAGGACGCTTAGGGTTATTGCAGTATACCAACTTGTGACCAATCATAAATTATTTAGTTTTATTGTTCTTTTAAGATAATCATTATATCATCATCACGCTTTTATAAAGAAAGGACCGGTATGTCTCCACAGTATGTCCTCCATACATCTCCATACCGAAGTTATTTCCTTACGAATCCTCGTTCACACAATCGGTTCATACCGTATTGGGTCCTCCTCTTTGTATCCATCCACATTCAATCTTATCATGTCCATTATTTAATACATTAGTTAATATTATAAGTGAGTCATTGTATGAAAGTTGAAATCTCAATGAGATAACGATTGAACAATCGATGACGGCGGACCAACGAATTAATTGGTTGTTGTGAGACGCACCAACAAACAAACATCCCTTGTTTGTCGTCGGTATGCTGTTTACAAACGGGCGCGGCGGAAACACGCCCGTCTCGATATCACTACCATATTCTTTTACCAAATATATAGCTCGAGAATTCCTAAAATATCAATCTTAGTAATAAATATCAAAGTATGGAAATTGTTAGAAGTTATATAAGTATATCTACAGAACGATTTCATGGATATGAATGTAATTTGGCATAGATGTTGAAAAGTCTAGAAGAATATAGGCTACTAGTTAAGTTTTTTTTATTTATTTCGTAGACGGACTCGAAGACGACGTCTATTCGTAATTGATTTCAATTTATCATATTCAAGTATGCATTTTTTTGTTATATCACATACTATGTTCATTAAAAAAATACTCTGATTTTGTCAATCAAACGTAGAAACTTTTTGTGTTAAGTTAACTCTAAAATCAATGTTCAATAATACTGACATACCTACCTCGCTTTAAAGATAGGGGGTAGGTTTGACCCGGTGTGGACTAATTTGACCTGACGTTATAGTACACACAACTATTCGAAGGACCATTGGCTCCCGAGATAGATCGACATGTCATTCTTAGTAATTTGAAACTTATAGGATATTGTTACTCCCATCTATCATTTGACACATACAGTTGAGGATATCCTGTATAGATAACGTCTAGTAATACTGAGAACATATTAAATCTTTTCTTATAAGTACCCATTGTATGGAACACAAAGGTCTAATGTCATTTTATTAGAAATGTTTTTTGTAATCAGGACATATTCAATCAACCTTTAAATTATCAAATTCTTTCGTTAAATTTTATAATATCTAGCATTACAAGCGAGTTTGATATACAATTAATTGTAACGAAGACTTGTCATATATTTTTTAGCAATAGCTTATATTTTCTTACCCGATGGTCGATCGCAAATGTCATTTTGGAAGTAAAAAGATCAATTTATTTATTAAAAAGGTAATCAATTAAAACTATGAAAATGCGAAAGATTAACCGCTTTATCTTTATTCCTTAGCAAAGTTTTCACCAAAGTAAAATTGTTTTTTTACTTAATAAAGAAGCTCTCAGAAACCGCTGGAGAATTCGTATCAATGAGTCGAAAATGTAAACATAATTCTGATGTTTGAACGATGTTATGAAATGCAGCTATGTATTTTTATAACAATACCATTCATTTAACTTTAGGATGTGATCTTTTGATGTTACCAAATAAAATCCTTGTGTCCCAGCCAATTTGATGTCATCCGTGTCATTCTTGTATCCTTTAACCTAGGGCTTACGTATCACTTATGTTTGGAACGACGTTAATAGCCAGTGTCCATTGTGTAAATATTTTAGGCAAATAAGAACTGATTAGTTGCTTAACGTTCATTTACTTTAAGTTCCACTGACGAGCATCGCTCTAAATTGTTGCTAAAGACAATAGAAGAGTTCTTTGTTATTTAAAACTCATTCATTTGTTTGCAAGATATAGCAATGGGCTGCAATTATTAATTGTACCAAGTTGAATTTGGTGCTGTTCAATACAATTACTAAGCATGCAAGTCTTTATATTAACTCGAAATCTAGAAATTGACACTATCCAGTATTATTACCAACCTGCAAGTCGTCCAAAGCCAGCTGGAGTATTCCTCTGCCCAGCAAGTGTTTGTGCGGCGGCGAGATGAGGGAGTGCACGCGCTCGAGCAGGCCGGGCAGCGCGCCCGAGTCATGCGACACGCACCACTCCGCAAAGTCCTCCAGCGTGGCACGCTCCAGCTCCTGCTGTAGGCGCACGTACTCGCGCATCTGCCTGTTGGCTGCCGCCACGCGACTCAGCAGGTCCGCCAGCTCGTGCAGCCGCAGCTCCAGCCGCGCGCCCCGTCCTCCGGCCTTCGCCAGGAACATCGCCACAGAACCCAACTTTTCTATCCTCAATTCGAGCCTCTCTATCGTCCGCGTCACTTGCGCCAGCCTCGCGAGCACCTCCCGCTCCCGCCGCCTGATGAGCGGCAGCTCCACACCACCGGACACATTGAACGGCCGCCCTATGACGTCCCAGGAGTTGAGCACTTCCTCGCCGATCTCCTTGCCTAGCCGAATGACGTCTAGCGCGTCGTCGATGACAGCGTGCGCGGCGGCGGCGAGCGCGAGCAGCGCCAGCGCGCATTGCACGCGGCGGGCGGACATGACGGACCGGCACGCACTGGCGCGCGCCAGCCGCCCCGCCGGGTGCCCACTGTCGCCCCACACGATTTACCCACACGGACTGTTAAATTGGGAAATTTATTGAATCAATGCGAACCATCACAGATGCTAATTTGTAAAGACAGTGATCTAAAATATTTATGGTATTCACGGACGTCACAGTGTCACTTTCACAACAGAACTAACGTTAGTTCTGTTTGCTTGCTTTGGCGTAGATCGTTGTTCCGTTACAAAACCTTCATCCCCGCCACGCGGACCGGTTTCGCTGCTTTGTGTGAACACAATTACTGCTCTGTGTTTGCGAATAGCGTCCTACGTATTAAATCCCACTTAAGTAACAAAACAGATAATATACAATAAGATAAGAAATGTAATAATTTGTTTGGTTTACCGTAATGTCCGAAAAAAAGACCTACTGTCCTTCACATTAATTGGGTTGCAATAAAAATATGGAAAATGTTTAGCAACTAGCAACACTGGTCGCCTTACTGTTTCCTGAAATTAACTTAAGCTTTTATTACTTTCACTTTTGATGTCTAGTCTGGTTCCTCATTATTTAAGTTTTATAGAATTTAAAAAAAATCACTACAATCAGAAATGCCAGTATTCATCGCTAATTTATCTGATATACAGAAAAACAACTATTTAACTTTCGTTACTTATTATTATAAAGTAATAGTAGATAGGCCAGTATTAGTATATTCGTCCAGTCCCGGCACCCACTAGTTTCGAGTCCATCGGGGACTCTTGTTCACAGGACGGGATTGGTATTGGTCGCGGCTTGTTCTTTACTTAGAGAATATTGTATTTAAATTGAATCTAAGGGAGTTACAAGACAATATCATCATTATCAGCCTAATGTTGTCCACTGCTGAACGTAGGTCTCCCCCATCGATTGCCACACTGACCGGTCCTGTGCCGCCCGCATCCATGGCACTCCCGCAACCTTGACCAAGTCATCGGTCCATCGTGCGGGAGGCCTACCAACGCTGCGCCGACCTGTGCGTGGCCGCCATTCCATGGCTTTCAAGACAGTATATTGTATCTAAATTTTCCGGCAGATTATGCTTTAACTTTATACCATCATTTTTTATATCCGTTGTAAATAAAAAATTAAACAACGGTTTTCTCTTATACTACTTCTTTATTAGACTTTTATTGTTAGACGACCGTTATTCTGGTGAGTGAGAGTAATAAATTTATTTTATGTTATCTATGCTTGTTATTTGAACTAGCTTTGACGAAAGATTTGTTCCAAACAAGGAATACATTTCCAGGGTATTTAATTAAAATTATCAGATTTTTTAATGATGACAATATTTATTTACTTAGTTTCTTTACTGAGTAAATTATTTCACTCTTACCTTGCAATAGTTTTATATTGGATTTCCTATATCGAAATACTGGCACCATATGCCATTTGTTTTATAAAAAAAAAACAAAGACCAAAAGTATCAAAAAACGTCGTAAAATGAATTCTCGTATCAGTGAAACATTTCTTTGTTGCGTATAGTTTTTGCGCATGGTGACCCATCGTCCCTCTTTCTTATCGCTTCTGGTATGTGACACGTGTTTAATTTTTTGTGACGTGTGCCTGTAACAAAGCAGCACTGCTAGTTTTAGGAATTTTCTATATCCAATATAATTGTAATGTAAATATGGTGTAATTAGGTACCTTATCAATGCAACAGTCTTTGTAATTGATGCTACAAATGTTTATTCCTGTTTATGAAAGTATTATTAATTTAATTTAATGTTAACTATTGCAATCTTACTTATATTATAAATGGATAAGGTTAAAATGCGGGAATTTAACACAGAAATAGGTATATTGATCACATTGTTAACGGACTGGAGTAGAGTATAGGGTACTATTTTTTTTTTTAATCACGCTGATAAAGTCGCCAGTAGCTAGCGATTAATAAAGATGTTATTAAATGTAGGGTTTCATTATAAAAGCATTTTTTATAAATTTTTGTTGCTTGACCAGTTGAAGTATTAAAAATGTGTGTTGTATTCCAGAGTCTTTTCTACGAGATCCTGGCGGGGGTGTGGGTGCGCAACGGGCTGCAGATCAAAGGCCAAGCGATGACGTACATCCAGGCCAACTTCTGCAACTCCATGGTCGATATGGATATATACTGGCTACAGATCTGCGCAGCCCATCTGCCCGCAGACCAGTTCCTCGATATGTGTATTGACATGTAAGTTGGAATAATTACTTGTTGTGTGTGCAGTAGATAGAGAGCGTCAGCTTTATACCAATCCTTCAGTCAACCTGTTAAACAATCGTGTTGGTACATATAGGTTCGGCGTGCGCGAGTGGCTCAGCATGACGCCGCTGTCGCCGGCGCAGGCGGCCGAGCAAGACGCCATGCTGGAGGGCCTACTCACCTTCCTCGCCATACTCGTCTCGTCCAGAACAAACCTAGGTAACCTTTTATTACATTGTATACGAGACAAGGAGACAAAGTCGAATCGTATATTGTACGGCTAAGTGCTATGTGGGATGAATGATATGTGACATTTCTCAGGCAATGACGAGCTGACGCAGTCCCGGCTGGAGGTGAGCACGCTGCTGGCGGCCGGCGACAAGACACACTCGCAGCTGCTCGAGCTGATGCCCGAGCGCTCCGGCAACGCGCACACCAGGAACTTTGAGAGCGTGCTCAAGGAGGTGAGGACAAAGGAGTACTTTGAAAATGCAAATTTGAACGTCAAAGGTTTAAATTAACTTTACAAATCTTATTTTGTTTATTTATGGTTTCTACAGTCTTAACCCCTAAGTAATCGTTCTGAGAGCGGTAGTTACTGAAGCGTCGTGTTTGTTCAGTTGTCGACGTACCGACCGCCGCCCAAAGGCTCCGAGAACCTGGAGCAGGGACTGTTCGTGCCCAAGCCGGTGGTGTGGGAGCAGCACTACGACCCGCTGCACGTGCTGCGCCGCGCCGTGCACCGCAGGGACTTCCACTCCTCCATGGACAGATTTACTGCGTAGTAAGATACAATTGATATCTCTGTCTAATTATAATTCTTCATGCTTATTGCAATCAAAATTAGGGACGTCAGGTAAATGTGGTAGGCACTTGAGTAGGCCTATGTCCATCAGTGAGCTGACAAATAAAATGATATTATTTCTCCCTCTTTAACCTA
>JAODUI010000005.1:6236794-6252745 GCA_027563995.1 Papilio gigon | reverse complement strand
AGGGGGGGTGTGCCGCGGGACCCGAACCCGTTGTCCGGCACAACATCCCATCACTAAATACGTCTATGGCGTTACGTTACACGCATAGCACTTTGCTTAATTTTCCTTTTTATTTGATTTTATTTATAGGCTAGAACATTCTGGCTGGGTTAAGTTACTGCACTTATTAAAGATTTAATATGTTATGAATGTGATCCAGTTGAAATACTAGGTCATAATTTCTAAATCGCGGCAACTTTCAAGAGTGAAACGAAACATAACTGAACTGTCAACGTCACACTGGCATGTGTCACCGCACCTTGCTACAACGCAAGCACTATAAAAGAAGTGATTGACAGATTCTCATTAATAATTGTAATGTTGAAAAGAATTTATTTTGGAATAAAAAAAAGCAATTTTACCTCTAGCCCTCTCATTGATCATCCTCTGGCGAATTCTAGCAAGTCTCTTGGTATCGATGTTGCCATGAATATTCACTATAGAAATTAGTTTTCAAAGACAACGTGGTCGGTGGTCGATGGTCGATGGTCGCTGGGGCGCGGGGTGAAAAGGAACAAGGCGCGATGTTGTTAAAAGACTTTTATTGTACATCAACTATGTTTTGTTTAGAGGTAGAACATTCTACTCGTACATAAATCTACCCGGGTACGTTCGTGTCCAGTGCGGCGCTCGCGGCGACATCTATAGGCGGACCGTGACGACTGATCGCTCGACACTTACAAAACTAAACATTTCGTTTTATATTTTAAGTTTTTCTTTTTAATAATTACATTAAATTATAAAGCATTAATAATCTAAGTGTGATGCGCACTCGGACAGGTTGCATTGTTTCGCTTCGACAAATTTGACATACATACATATTGTACTAAAATTATTTTTACATCAAATTTATAACAATTCAGATTAACTAGAAAACAAAAATTAGACAAAAAAAAATTGATGAAATGAAAATTTCTATTTGCGCATCAATAAATAATATCGCTATAATTAATAATTTCTTAAAGTACATTTACAAAAAAAAATATATGCATGAATATTACGTTTAAGAAATACAAGTATAACATACACACGTAACGCCCGCGATGCGCCGGCGCCGGCTCGGAGCTCGGTGCTCGGTGCACATCCTCAAGTATTTATTATAAAGGTTATCACAGAAAAAAAATGTTATCAAAAACAATAAATGATGGCAACCTAGATTATGCACCGCGTTACAAACTAAATAAAACTAAGGTCCTACAAGCGGGCCCGGCCGGCGGCCGCCCGCGTGCCCCGGCAGCGCTCTTAATACAAAAAAGTGTCACTAGATGTCGTTCTTTTGCTTTTTACAATTTTTTAACATCCAAGTGTGACATGTTCCGACAGCAGCGCCGGCCCGGCCCTGATACATTTGTTGGACTATCATTTGAATATATAATTAAAAACTAATATTATTTTTAAAAAAATACTTAAATGTAAATACTGGTCTATGAATAGCGCTTGTGTACAGTCAGCGCCCTTCGCGGTGTTCCACTTAAAGAGGTAATTATTTGAACTTTTAGTACGCATCAGCTTTTAATTGTGTCTTTACAAAAAAGGATACAGCTAAATGGTTTGACTAATATCCGGTTTGCGTGAGTCACTGCTACATAATTGGCATTGTAAGAAGAGGCGGAGTTTATCTCATTGCAAAGAACAAGACAATTTTGTAGTTTGGAACAGCGCCAAGCGCGTTGGCTGTACATAATTTGTAAATAAATGATTCTCTTACATTACAACTACATAAAGCAAGGAATGTTAATTTCCAAAGTACACGGTTAGCGACTGACCGCCGACACTCGGACACTCGTGCCACCGGCGGAAACATCCGCTGTTACAACATCGTCAAAAATACAAAAAAAAAAAAAACTCCAAATCGTATCGTGTAAATCCAAAATACATTTTTGATGGACGTACGACAAAAGGAGGCTCTTTAATTTCATTTCCTCACATACAATCGCCAGCGATGTACCCATAGAACCCGTCCAGTTGCGACCCGTCAACCCGTCCACCCGGCCACCCGGCCACCCGGCCACCCGAGCCGTATAACCACTATATGTACAACTACATATACGTAGATACAATTTCTAAAAAGTTTCTGAACACATTTCAATAAGATATGGGACAGTCGAGTTCCGCCACTCTATGGCACATGTACGGGGCCCGCGCGCCCCTAGGCCGTTACGTATAGCAAGTCAGTTGCACAATTACATCTAATTAAACTATAAATTCGTACAAACTAATTCATATATTTATACACAATTATATATTAACTAAACGATATATAGACAATAAACACTATATAAAATAAACTGCTTACTGTTATGGTGCCGTTCAAGTGTTACGTAAGCAGATTTATTACAATTATTCGCTCCCCTCCCCCTTGTCAGGAAAAGTAAAAAAAAGCTCTGACCCCCTCTTCCATGATGACTTAATCATTGTTATATTAATTTTCTACGATTACAATAGTTTTAATAATTCATGAGAAGCATTTCTAATTCGTTTTCGTTAGTTTTCAAGCAAAGGAAATGTGTAGATTGCCCATATATGTGTAAAAAAGTATAAATCACCATCTAGATCCTCCACCCTCCATGTCATCGATAATAAGCGACCCCCCGCCCCCTACAGTTTACGTAATACTTGAACGGCCCCTATGTACGCATGTATACTGGTCGCGTGAGATCTGTCTGTTACCAATCTGGCTCCAATACTGTCGTTTGTTACTTTACACTGGACATAATATATGTATATATATATATATATATATACATATATGAAATAGGACGATATAAGTATATTTTATTTTAGTATGATGAACAATCTAGCACTTGACCGCTATCCGAACCGAAGTGTAGTGGTGATGTAGTCCAAAGATGAGTTAGTTTCAACTAAATATTAGTATGTTTGGTGTAGGCAGACATAACAAATTGCACAAGTCCAATAATGACTTTCATGTTCCGTCATATAAGTCATTTTGACACAAAACATATTTTTTACTTATACATTACTCCTTTCTTGCTTTTTTGTTAAGTAAGGAGTGAAAGATTTCTTGGAGGAAGGTTGTTCTTCAAGTCCAAGACTGATTCAAGCAAGCACGTGATTGATATGTGGATGAAAGTTGTCAGAGGCCAAGGTTCGCTTCGGAGTGCTGTGTACCTTTATTTTATTAATCATCACAGTAGTTACAATATTCAATTATATGATATTATTAATTTCGAAGATAAATTAATAAACAAACAATATATTGTCCTATTTCATACACATTTACAATAAAGTCACACTATTAAATATTTCACGTGTGTTTTTATTTGTCGGCAAATATTGCAAAAAATTTAGTTCTTGCATCATTAGCCAATTCTAACCATAACCAAGCCTAAACATCAAACTATGCCGCAGCTGTACGCTCTATGGTCCATTTCATTTATGACAATACATAACATATTTATATTACACCTACATAAGGTAACTATTTCTATATAACTTGGCAGATATGTTAATTATTTCATTCTATCGTATGAACTTTCTTTGTTATAGTTAACCAGCTAGATCATGGTATATTTACAAGATTATCTTCTCGAATCAATTGACAAAAAGAAACTTCGAATCGCAGGAAACTAATAACAACTATCAAATCTGACAGATCAAATGTCAAAGTCAATGTTGACTTAATTCAGTGTTGCCGTTGATAGAAAATATTTTTAAAATTACCATCGTAATTTTAATTAGAATTTTAGAAAATTTAAAATATACAACTGATGGAAAATGTTTGTTTTTATTTTGTTTACTTCTATGTATTATTATTAATACGATTATAAAATTAAAGTTCGTTAATGACTTTTTTGACATTTGACCATCAAATTATATTAACTTATTTGAAATTGTTAGTTTCATCTACCCTGTTAGGTTTACGTTTGATATTTTAAGTAGTATCAGTTCATTATATGTTCAATTTTTAAGTGAAATCGAAATTAACTGCGTTACAATTTTACAATCTGTTAAATTGACTGTAGTATAATAAATTGAATCGATACAACTAGTCGTAGTTCTAACTTCTATATATGTGTATACTACTCTACAGCAACTCACACAAAATAACTAACATTGTAGAGTGTCGGACGACGAGGCCGACTATAAAACACCGTATAAACAATGTACTCGGTAAATGTACTTTCATATATCAATTTTAATTAAATAAAACACAACATTGATACAGATGAGTATAAAAGCCCATTGGAGAGCACCGTGAACTGACAATCTTAACTACACTGACCGTTTGAAGGTTGCAAGTGACGTCTCCTGGCTGCTGCGGTACAAACTGGCCTTGGACTGACCTGTGTTGGGGTTGAGGCTGCGTCGCCGGCGTTATAAGGTGCCGGGCCATAGTGAGGTCACGGGCGGCGCGGGGGGCACGGGGGGCGAGTCCTCGCAGTCGACGGGGCAGTCGCAGTCGTCGCGCGCCTCCACGAAGTTGCCGTAGTCGTCGGTGAGAGAACTGTGCCGCAGCGCGCCGCACACGTGCCGCCGCCCGCCGGACCACCACCAGCGCTCTGCAAACAGACACCACCAATAAACTCACACTATTGTCATAATTGTCAGTGACACATACAATGGTCAATATGTGAGCGACGCATTCATAAAGTGCATTTGTAAAATATCTTCCACAGAATAAATACATGTCGTAGTCACCTCTACTAATGTCTACATCTGGCATCAGCTCTTCGTTCATCAGCGCCGAGAGTGCGTCATCGGTGTGGCTCATATCTGAAACATAAGTTACAAAAATGTAAAACGATAAAAGGGACATGGTGGCAACACTATAGGTAGCAAATAACTATTTTAGTACTTAATTTCAAGCCATACTTACCGTTCTCCTCCTTGACCGCGGGCTCCTCTTTGACGGTGGCGACGGCGGTGACAGTGGGGGAGGTGGGCGTGGTGGGCGTGGCGGGCGGCGTGGGCGCAGCGTCCGCGGCGCACGGCAGCATGCCCGCCTCGCCGCTGCTGTTCGAACTGCATTCCGGACTGTACGGCGCCATCTGTAAGATTATTGCATTTCATTTACTGTAAATTAATCTATGTATGTTGCGAAGACTCTCATATGTTAACTCCAGTCACACATACCCTGAGACTGCGCCGACGCCGCGGGGTGACCTCGGCCATTTTATAGCTGCTGTCCATAGCCCAGTAGGAGCCTTTGCCGGGGTCGTCTTTGCTGCGAGGCACCTTCATGAAGCACTTGTTCAGAGATAAATTGTGTCTGATTGAATTCTGAAACAAGTATTACTATATTAAATTATCTAACATTTTATTTCCCAATGGAATACTGACTTTAGTAAAATATGTTTGTTAGCCGTTTTTATATTTAGTTTATAACTTGACGAAATTCAACATCGTCACTTAATTGTGGTTACGTCCAGATCACTTACCATCCAACCTTTACCAGCTTCTTTATAATATGGGAAGGCGTTGCAGATGTAGTTGTATATTTCATTGAGTGTCATCTTTCCGTTGGCCGAGCTGCTGATAGCCAGTCGGATCATACTTGCATAACTGGAATAAATTATACAAATAATTCTTGGTTATAGAAACTGATGGTAACTAAAATATACCGATAGGAATTACAATTTCCTAATCGGGATGCATTGATCGTAATTAAGATTAAACATCTAGACAAATAATTTGCATTGGCATGCATAACAAACTTCGTAACTTGCATTATATATGTACAATAAGAGTAGCTTGTGACTTCATCTACATAAAATTTAAAAAAAAAAGGCCAAAGTGACTCCCGCAAACATGAGCTTCTTCATAAAAACAGATTCAGCTTTCGGATATTACCCTGAACAGATGCCTTGGAGTCATATATTGGAATTTTTAGTATCAGCAAGGTAAATACATCATGTTTATGAAATACAGGTTTTTTTAAATTACATACTGACATTTCAATTTTATGAATTGTATGGATAGAGGCATTACATACATACACTTATATACAATAAAATTATTAATATGATACACCTAACTATAAATATCAATGTTTGTACATTCCTAAAGCATTAGACAGATTCATACAAAATATTATTAGACATTATTAGAACATAAAAAACTAGTAACATTTGAAGATAACATAAATATTATCAGATTCAATTAAACATTTACCTTCGGGATGCCATTAGGTATTACTTAATTTACTTTCTGTTACTAAGGCTTTTGGAATAAAAGCAACTGTTCATTTTCTTTAAAAGGTGTTAGTTAAATATATGTAATGAAGCAATGACTAGTTTCTTTTTATGTGGGCAACCAAAAAACAAGATGCAACTAATGCAAGATAATGCATTAACAAAAACATAATTAGGTACTGAGCAAGACAACCTAATATCTGATGACGCATTAATTTAAAGGTGTTAAATTATAGAGGGAAAAAAATTATTACCTGTACGCAGGTTTTGTGTGTTTGATTTTGTTCAAGTTTTCCTTAAGGTCTACTTCCTTGTTGTTATTTTCTTGTTGGAGGCATGGCGGTTGGACATCTTCGTAAAGAAATCGAGGAATAGGACCCAGGGGACTGTGGCGCGGCGGACCTGGGCTGTAGGCCGGCAGCCACTCTACGCCTGGCGACTCGCTCATTGTCTCGCACACAAATCACAACTTATCACTTCACCACTTTACGCGCACATATTTCTACGGGAATTAGGAAAACTGCCTCCTAGAGCCCTTCGTATGACACTTCCGTGGGCGTCAAAATAACTCACTACCTTTTATGAAGATCTTTGATATTCATCGTAAAATATCAATCAAACAGCCTTGGAGTATTGAACAGTTAAGAAAGGAAAAACAAATACTTTTTACGTAAATAAAAACTAATTGCACATAAAAATGCTCAACAATAGCAAGTAAATATAAAAAAGAACGTAAAAAGTAAAGAAAACGTAATTTTCAGCAAATTGGAATTATTATGACATTTGAGGCGCCTACAACAAGGAAAATGGCGGCGCACAGATAAGAGAGGCAAATTTGCATTAAACTTCAGTTTGAATTGAAAATGATTAGAATTATGCAATTCCGGTCTACGAAAACGTTATCTCAATAACACAAATTTTTTAAACAACTTTTTTCAATATCGTTGTCACGACGCCAGATTAAAAATTTAAAATGGCAATGAATAATGTTGCTATATTATATAAATTTGCATTCTTTGATTTGACATAAATTTAAAAATTATGTCAGTTTGAGTGAA
The DNA here is from genome assembly GCA_027563995.1 of Papilio gigon. Classification (NCBI taxonomy): domain Eukaryota; kingdom Metazoa; phylum Arthropoda; class Insecta; order Lepidoptera; family Papilionidae; genus Papilio; species Papilio gigon. Next base: position 6,245,493 of record JAODUI010000005.1, on the reverse strand, counting down.
ATGTATATGAAGGGTGGTTGTGTTTGGCGTCCTTGTACTTAAACGGTTTGTTGACAAAAATTGTATAATTGTTGTAATATTTATCAATAAATAGAGTGAACCCTTGTTATAATTTGGTTTGTGATTAAAAAAGTGAACTGTAATCATGGCTACCCAGCCAGAAGTCGGTGTGTCCGACTTCGTCCTGCTAGACAATTTGACCACGGATAAATTCATAGAAAATTTGCATCTCAGGTAAATTTACTTTTTAAGTTCATTTTTAACATCTTTGGTTATTAAATAAACTTATTACTCCGATTAATTTACACAGACACAGGTGGATGTTCCAAAATACTCCTGTTAAAGTTTAGGAAAAGTTTGAAAGTTAGTTGAGCATCGTGAACTTCATTAAAATTGTTTACACGTATTATTAGCAATGACTTCATATTTATTTCACCTTGTGCTATCCACTTGAGTAAATACCAACTTGTTGGCCTTTTGTAATTTGATTCGAATGTTTTTTTGACTTACTTTTCAATTATACTCGCATTCATTTAAATTAACTGAAAGTCAATACGAATTACAACAATTGGGTACAAAATTATTATAAACCAAAAAAATGTATTTAAATAATTTTCGATATTTAGTTAATTAAGCCTTTACAAATTAAATCATTTTTGTTACAATAAAAAGATTTCATTGTTTTATCTTTAACATTACTAATTCAAACGTATAAATCTTGGATGGATGTTTTTAGCGGATAACTCCAAAGCGGGGAAAAGGATGAAATTGGAGACAGGTAGATTAAGTGACTAAAATTATTATTTTTTTTAATTACGCGCGAAAATTTCGCGGGCAAAGGCCAGATGCAATAAATCCACAATACGTCGGTATTTTACCAAATGTAAATGCATTTCTTAAAGAAAAAGGCGCGTCGACTCGTGAGGCCGAGGTCGCTCTGCCCCTGTGACGCCTTGTAAACATAAATATGGCAACACGCAAGTGCAGGGGTCATCAAACTACGACACGCTCGTAGCGTGACCCTTTTAAAAATATAGTAAAAGTACTTCGAAATTTTACTTCAAATACGACGCGAAAATATCTGTTTTGAATTATTTTGTGCATGCATTTTGATTTCACGGGAAAGAATATTAGTGTCTCTTTGGCTCAATGAAGGGAAGTTTAAAGAAAAATATATACACAGCAAGTATATAACATTTTACCGATTGTTTGTAAAAATCAATGGCTGATGTCATTAATCAAGGTGTTGCTTTGTCCTTTCAAACAATTTTTCCTCATCAACTGTATGTACAATCACAAACGATCGCGGTGTTCCACTTTAAAAAAAATGCCTTGTCCGTAAATTTTGCCCTTTCTCACAAATTGACGAATGAGCACGAAAACTGGGATAATAGTTAAAAGTAATTAATCGTCAACCTGCTCTGAACACTGACCATAATTTTTCTCACAAACATATTAGAAAAACTGCATTCCTAGTGGCTTTGGTGCCCGCGTCGTCGACTCAATACGTACGAAACATGCAAGCGACTATAGTTTTTAAGTGGAACACTGCGAACGGACGCGTTGGTACTTGTTACATGTTTGTTTACATCGATTAATACTGCAAATGTATGTAAGCTTGATTTATAATTATTTTGATTTTTTTTTTTGTATTAATCTGTCGATAGCCCTACGATTAAATTATAACGTGTTGATGAACGTGATGTATTTGAAATTTTCAAGTTCTTTTGACTTGATAAAAATTGTCATCATGAGACACGCACATTATGTAGATAGATAAGAACAAAATGTAGGATATAAGTTACCAGAAGAGCTAATATGTCTAGAATATTCTAGATAGTATATTGGTCATGGTAATCTTTAATATCCTGTCTTTATCATAATCACGGAGGTTCAGGGTACCAGGTTTTCTTCCTCCAGGTCGCTCTATTTTCCGTGATTTCAGTTTTCCTGAACATGCAACCACCAATCCACAAATCCCTTTCTAGATCTAACTAGATCAGTGCATCTCAAAGTGGGCGATAATGCCCCCTTGGGGACGTTTGAAACCTGGGGAGCGTTAAGAGTCCCATAAAAAGGGGGGGTGGGATGTATAATTTGTAATTTCGTTTAGGCGCTGAAAAAGATTGGGTTCTTAAATTGGAGGGTAAAAGAAATAAGTTTGATAATCACTGTTCTAGATAATATTTTAGCTTGTTGTTTTAGTAAATGTACTGGCCATGTAAAGTTGTTTATGGTCAAGTAAGTTTTTTTTATGATGTAATTATGAATCATGTTCGTCGTCAATCTCTGGTCCGCGCCATGAGATCATCGATGAGAATAATTGTCTATGGTAAACGAATTAATTTGCGTTACAAGGTCGCGCTTTTGTCCTCTACCCGTTAACTAAGAAGTCATTATCATTTGCTATTGTATAAACTTGGCAGATGTTTCTCTAATTATTGTCATAATGATTGCAGCGTGAGAGAAAAGTTACGGCTTTTATTATCACGTCTTAGTATCCCTAATGAACCTAGTAATTGTTTTTTTTTTGGTTATCTCAATTTTTTTTAATTAAAACATTTAATGCAACAGTGCCTATACCGTTTTACTATCTGTGTTCAGTGTATTTGCCACCCTTATCATACTCAAATGATCTCCGGAACTCCAAGAAACATCGATGGATAACATGTAGGTACAATATCGTAATTTACAAACATGGTAGCGTATCCCGCTATAAACGTCGTCCTATGACGTCACTCGGAGACGTCCTGTTCTCGATAGTTCTTCCTGTCACTCCTTGTTACGCAGAACCAGGTCCCAAATCTGTTCGTACTCTAGGACACTACATTCTAGATAAAAATCTGAAGATCGCTGTACTATTGTGGATGTGATGAATTTGATGAACCCAGATGGAACATCTGTGGTTCTTTTAGTACTGCAGACGTCTACGGGCGTTGACGATCACCCTTGTAATACCGCCGTTCGTTTGACCCCTTCTTTTTCAAAAAAAAAAAAAACTATCGGTGGACAGCCTTATAACATCCAGTTTTGTAAATCGAATAGTGTATTCATTAAATTTTTAATCTATTTATTTGTGATCCATAAGTCTCAGTATTCTAGAGACAAAAGTAAATTTATCTCTAGGTCTTGTCTCTGGTAATCTCATAGTTGGTTATATCTTCTGCATAAGAGCATGTGTTCATCACAATCCCTGTCACGTATAAGTCAATTGTAAATGTGTTTTCGCTATTGCTGGTCACCGCAAAACCTATCAACCGATGTTTCAATCTAAACCCCGCTACACCAAGGATTTACCTTCCTTTACAATACCGGGTAACTGACAGACATATATGTGGTGATTTATCAGAATTGCTTCTTTATATTCTACCGCGTGAGAAACGTTGTTTTAATAAATATTTTGAACAATACACTATTATTGTGTTATGTGAAAGTTCACTTTTAGATGCTTAAGTTTAACGTTGATTTATATTTCTCGTATGTGTTTTACTTACTAACTATTATTATGAGAATTAAACGGTTATTTCAGTAATATCTTTAATACATCGATTTGTAAAGGAGAATAGATTAAAGGATTCTAATAATAAGTGATACCCGCGACTCCGTCCGCGCGAGATAAAACAGTATCCTATGTTTTACATCTATGCTAAATTCCAGTGAGATCTGTTTAGTTGTTCTGGAAATATGTAACAATAAATCCTTACTGCGCTGGCGCAGCGACCCAAAGTGGATTTTGGCCTCAGACACGAGAGATCGCCAACGTCGCCTGTCCTGCGCCGTCTCCTGCCAGCCAATAAATAAATAATAACGATAAATCCATCAATCTAAATTCTACAATTTTGCATTCACATTAGAAACATGTATTTGGTAAGAAATTACGAAAGTGTTAATCGTATTAAACCAACAAAATTATGTAATGTTGTAAGTTTATGGTGATGTTAAAACTATTCACACCATTTCCGTACAGCGTGAATTTAATTGGGATAATGAGGTTGTCGTAGTCCTGTTGTACTTCAAACGTAAGAGGGTGCTAAAGGTGCCTATAAAGCGGAGAAGATGTACCTTTATAATAGCTAGTGCCCTTTTCCTGCCAGTATACCTTCGTGCTCCACTTCCCTAACAAAGGTCAATTCGATCCAAAATGGCGGACGAGTCATGTCAATGTTTTTTCGTGGTGTAGTTTACTTGAGTGTTTTTTTTTTAAATATTTCGGATAAACTTATAGCTGCAATTTAACGATTAAGACAAACGGAGATAAGCTTTACTAAAAACGGAAATCGAAACCCTGACTATATGTGCCTTTTTACTCAATGGGCTTCTGTTTTAATAATTCATACGTAATTTATTTTTCACTTGACTACGGTAGACGTTAGATGGCGAGGTTTACGAATAGGTCAGTTATACAAAAATAATAATTATTATTTTTTGCCGTCTCTTAAAATCTTTTATCTTATCTGTGTAAATAATTCTTTTCAATTTTTATTTTCAATTCTTTTATAACATAATAGAGGAATAAGGCAATATAAAAAGATTCATGTTAAAATTGTATCCGCGCGTCGATATCAAACGAGTGTAGTCCATTGTTTGATATGAACAATTTGATTGTAGTATAAATACTGTATACGCACATCGTTGAACTGGTTATACGCAAGTTTACTATTGTTATTGAGCGACTGTTGTTTCTTAGACAACGTTGTAATACGTTTGTATGACTAATTGATTCGTATTCTATGTTTTCCAAATCTTTTATCCTATGTTATAAATCTAGATTTCATATGAATATGTTTTGAATTAAAAAAGAAATTAGAAATAGACTGGACGGAAGACTAACTAGCTGACCGGAGAACTTCGTACCGATCAACATTCCTCTTTATCTTATGGTATTAAAGTTCAAATTGGCTTTTAAGTATTATTAAGAATCGATTGTATGGAAGTATAGAAGTGTTTTTAGACTTTTTTTATTTATAGACAATTATTTTAATTTTTCTCGTACTTCAAGGGATAATTTAAAAAACGAATTAGTGAAATCGGTTCAGCTGCTCTCGAAGCGCTTTGCAACACATTCAGCGATTATAGATTGATAATGCAATGAAACTAAGCGAGTCCAAAATTTATGCAATATATTGACTATATATTGTGATGTGATCGTGTGATTTACCAAATAAATAAAAAAAACCTTAATTCCAAACATGTTTGGTAGCGTTAGTCTGTATTTCCTCAATAATATTAAATAATGTTGATATATCGAGGTGTTTGACCATCGCTTTCCAATCATTAATGGTGACCGTCACGCTACTGTTGTAGGTATGGTGACTAACCGTTACCACCTGAATAACTACCTCGTTGTCATTACGATGCTAAGTATCTGACAATGTAGAGCTTCTAATACCTTTTCGATTGGAATAAAAAAAATCGTTATTTGTCCCATTCGTAAGGCAGGAATACGATTTGTAAATAATCCAATCGCCAATAGCCCAGTGGTTAAGTGTATGGATATCCAATCACGTGGTCATAAGTTTGAATTCCGCCTTTCGACTATTGTTGATCATATCCTACCACAAGGCTAGATCACAAAGAAACTGGTGTTATTTTACTTTTAGCGCCGGCAGTCACTTGTGTTTTTTTTTTAATTCAATAATTGACCAAGTTTTAATTATGACTAAGCATTGAAAATATCACTTTATATATAAAATTATGTGTAACGTTTGTTTTGATCATCTTACAATAGGCTCGTGTGGAAATATTTTTATAAATGTAATTAAACTAAATGACTTTAAGTAGTCGAACTATTTAAAAACACGTCCGTGGGCAATTTGTAAATTTTTCTTTATTATGGAACATTCCAGAAAATAAGAAATACTATAGAATGTTGATATAATATTGTGCATAGCTTACAATGGTGATACCAAACATATTCCAATATGTATGTATTACCGATGTGACATTACTAAATTGTGACATATTGCACGGTTCGTCAGTTGACACTTGTAAGTCATTATAATAATACTTTTCAAATAAAATGTTGTTTATTGACGGCGATATTTCGAGACAGTAGCATAAAATAAAAATGTTTGCACAAGCCTTCATCTGCTGAGGACATTGGTTTTAAAAAAAAACCTCAATAAGGTGAAAATTTTCCTTGGTCTTTTAATAAATTTCTTTTTAAATAATAATCTATTTTTGTTCACCTACTAATATTTTTTTAATGGTTCACGACAATAGTCGAATGGTGAGATTCGAAACCGCGACCGCTATATCGGTAGTACTACCATTAGGCTATTGGCACTATGAGAATTCACTTTAAATGTCAAGTCAACATTTAAAGTGAATTCTCGTTATAAGTATCATAATATATCAGGTATTGATGCAACGTGATAAGATAGATAAATTGAACAATAAAATGTCTCCATATACAGTATTTTGTTTCTTAATCTTTACAGCGTTTAATTGTGTTATTCTTCCTACTAGTAAAGTACGTAGATATGGCCACTTTATCTCTGTTATTTCATAAAGACTGGGATAAGAATGTTTTTCCAGTGTTTCGGTAATGGAATCCGACGGTTATCATTTTTACCTTATTTTACCAAGGACCTAAAATGTCCGCCACTGATAGATCGACGCAGGGTAGGCGTCCCGCAAGATGGGTGGATGATGATTAAGTTTGCGGAAGTAACATCATCAGGGTAGATTTTTGACAAGAAGGTGGAAAACGACACGCGGGATAGTAATTATCTTTGCCCATGGACATAAGCATGACGAGAGGAATCAGAGAAGCATTGCCGGTCTTTAAGAGCGTATGCTCTCTTCTTAAAGGTCCCCGTCGTAACTATTTAGATGTAAAGCCTAGGACAGTGGTAGTAATGATTTACGTCATGTTATCTATGAACTTTGATAAAAACTATAAACTTCAAAAAATTATAAATGTGTCTGATATGTTCACAGTTAAATTTCCTCTCTTATTTATCTCGATGTCTGCATGTGAAGTGGGTCATGCGCACTAATGAAAGCTTAAGTGGCAGGCAGAACAATCGGGGTAGAACATACACGGACTTATATCAGCAATTGACGTCCGCCATACACGAACTAAAGTGCCGAAATTTTGCTGAATGCTGTGGACGGTACTGGGCAAATGTCTCCAGTGAACAGAAATTGAAAGACAATGATAAGTGGACGGCAGTATGCAGGCGCTTCTGGATATGTAATGCAATAACACTGTTATTTTAGCAAGATGTAGTGAAGAAGTGTCGTGAACACGGTCCGGTCGCGCTGTGGAATGGTAGGCGTAATTAAGAGGGTCATCGACCAGCCGCCGAGGTATCCACTGTCTGGGAATTATATTTCGCGGACGTAGCCCGATTCACTATTCTTAAGTTGTTGTTATACGTAACCATGGTGACGGCGAAGCGCATTTGGGATGTCGATAAACATAAATTTTATCTTTACATATACTAAAACTAAGCGATTACACTGTTTCATTGTGGACGAGGTCAAGACGTTTATTTCGAGTGGACAGAGATACATGAGTCTCAGACGTACGTGACTTCGTATTGTTTATATTTCCCGTGTATTGATTTGATATTCAATCAAAGTAAAAGAATACTCAATAAATTTATATCACCTTGCTATAAACTCCAAGATTTTATGGAGATTCTTTTGGTTTTTTTTTTTAAGTTAAGGCAAAGTCAACGACAGTAACGGAGTTACTATAATTTACAACACAAGTATGTTTGAAGATTCAATAAATGACATCAATGACCTTGAAACAGGACGGATATTAATTCTATAACAAGCAATACAGCTTACACTCGAATTAGTTATAGTTTTTTTTTATTCATTTAACTTAAGGATATATTAACCCGATGGTAATTTTGTAGGAGTATTGAGTCACAGCGTGTCCTGACCACTAGACTATGTAGACTATAGTAACTAAACAATGTATTCCTAGCCTTATGATTCATAAAGATACGTACGTCCTCTGACGCAACTGCCTCTGTTAGTCCAGTTTCCTGTACCACGACCTTGCCCCTCCGTTTTTAATAGCTCTATGACTTTCTATAAAATTTCTTAGTATAAAAGTTGATATCCAATGTGTAGTTCATTCATTTATTTTTAAGATTCCATATTTATTATAAAAAGCCAATCAAGGGAGCAGGCTACCGGCCTAGCGGTAGTGGGTTCGAATCTCACTGTTTGACTATTGTCGTGCAACCATATCTTAATACAAGTTTTTCAAAGTTTATTTGAAAAACTGATATACCAAAATGTTTTTATACGAGTGTGGTATTAGTTGTAATATTAGTAAATCCATTAAAATTTGAAATAATATATTTAACTCTAGTAAAATGGAACACTTGTTTAGACAATTATTGAATTTGAAAAGCGATTAACACGTGAGCGTTTATTAGTGTTATTAGGTTGGGCGATAACGCGCACCGCGTTTGGAATGTCCGTTACGACTTCGTTTATTATTAGCTTTTAAAGTTGTACGTCAATTAAAAGACCCTTTGCTGTTGCCTTAATAGCTTGAATATACCCAAGAACTATTTTAAACTATTTCCAACCATTAAAACTATTAAAACTTTCGTGAGACATTTCACTATATTACTTATAATCAGTGAGTGTCGGGCCGCGAACGCGCGATAGTACCGTTCCCACTCACCCTGAAGATGAGCCCCCGATGGGCTCGAAACTAGTCGGTA
>JAODUI010000005.1:6211481-6236694 GCA_027563995.1 Papilio gigon | reverse complement strand
AGAATGGCTGAACGCATCTATCTTATCTTAGTCTTGGAATGTTCGTGGAGGTCTAGGAAAGGTTTAAAAGGTGAAAAAAATTAGAAAAACTACTGTGAAAGCCTTAAAAATAGCCTTTTTCAATTTTCCATACAAGCGTTTTTTTCCGAGGAGGAAATGTTCTTTTTTTGTATATCCCAATAAATTCAAAAATCTGTTTATTTATTGCCTTTAAGGCCGAAACAGAGTTCGCGGGGGGTTCGGGGGTTCAGTTTTATATAAACGATAATCTAACCTAAGTAAAATAGATAATTTATCGTCGTCGAAGCCATAGTTTTGATGTTCAATTGCTTTGTCAGTCGTGGGCGGTATAGTGTATTGGATTTAGGATTAATTAGACGTGGCCTTGAGATGAACCCATACTTTATACGACGTCATGTGTTTATAATTAATTCTTTAATAATAATTTAAAAACGTCAATAGCCTAATTGGTTAAGGGTACTGACTACTGATTTAGCGGTCGTGAATTCAAATCCCGTCATCCGACTATTATCGTTAACCATATCCTAGCACAAGTTTTTTCAAGCTAAGCTTGGTTACAAGAAATATTAGCGAATTAACAAAAATCTACTAATATATAAGAAACCAAAAAAAAATCTTCTTTATTTAAATAATAATGACATGATGGCATTAGACTTAATATTGTAGTATTCCATTAAATTAATGTTAGATGCAAAAGTTTGGATGGATGGATGTTAGCACATATCTCCAAAAAGGCTGCATGGATCTGAATGAAATTTGACATACATATGGAACATAGTTTGGAAGAACACGAACAAAATACTTAGTTTTTTTTTGAGAGAATTAAGTCACGGGCGAAAGCTAGTACAATATTTCAGTAAGAATTTGTATAATTTTCTTGTAAATTCGCAACTCTTACTCCTTTCTTGTATTGTGTCGACAAATAGCACCGTAAAATTGAGCCGAGAGATCGTAAAGGCAAACGAAAATGGCTTCGGACCACCGCTGCTTTGAAGCTGTGTGTGCCGGTACTTCGGTGTTAGTGTCATAAATGTGTTGTTTCACTGCCATTGTTCTTGTAATAATATCCAGTTCATTACAGTTAATTTATACGTACCATAGTCTATAGTTTTACCCGACTGTCAGGGTATTTTTCTATTCGAGGATGTTTGAATGTTCATAATTGTCAGCTACGACTTGCTCGCTTTTAATATCTGATGTGTCTTTCGTTTTGATTTTGTCCTCGAGATGATTTGGATACTGTCATTGTAACCGTGGGGTTTTTACTGACAATATACAATCACAACCGTTCGTGATGTTTCACTTAGAAAAATTTCCTTGTCCGCAAATTCCACCGCTTTTCGTAAATTAACGAATGAGGACCACAAAAACGAATAATAGTAAAAAGCAATCAGTCGTCTACCTGCTCTGATCGCTAACCGACGTTTTATCTCACAAAACTAAACGCTATTGGCTTGTGCATGCGAAGTCGACTCAATGCGTATGAAACGTTCAAGCGACTGTAGTTTTTAAGATTGAACACTGCGAACGGACGCGTTGATACATATGCAAAAATGTTTTGTCCACATTCTCGTTGAAAAAATTGATACAATGTGTTAGACAAAAGGTGTTCTTCCGCAGTGATAACTCACACTAATAATTAAAATTTTATTTCAGGGCAGGGACACATGCGTCCTAATATCAGGAGAGTCCGGTGCTGGGAAGACGGAAGCCTCCAAGTTTATAATGAAGTACATTGCGGCGAACACAACGCAGGTTCACAGGGAGTACATCGACAGGTAACGTCAAATATTACTATAACTGGATCGACTAACCGTAGGTTTCCACTGCTTATAAAGAAACGTAAATTTCCAGAGTGAAAAACGTCCTGATACAGTCGAATTCTATCTTGGAGACGTTCGGTAACGCGAAGACGAATCGCAACGATAATTCCTCTCGCTTCGGCAAATACATGGATATCCACTTCGACTACAAGGGCGACCCTGTCGGCGGACACATCAGTAATTACCTGCTAGAAAAGAGCCGGGTCGTCAGTCTGCAGCCGGGCGAGAGGAACTTTCATTCCTTCTATCAGGTATATTGCAACCTTGATTCAAATACTTACGGAACTTTACACATGATATATATACATTAAGGGGTAGAAAGAAGCGCAATAATTAGGTGAACAGACTACTGATCTATCGGTGATGGATTCGAATCCCACCGTTCGAGTATTGTCTTGAACCATATCCTAGCACAAGTCTGGAATGGTTACATGAATATTAGTGAATTTAAAAAAAAATTACTAATGTTTAACCAAAAGAAAAATAAGGGGGTTATATGAAGAAATGGGATCGGAAAGTATACCGGTCACGGACAGGTCGACATGTAGGCCTCCCGCACGATGTACTGATGACTTGGTCAAAGTTGCATTGGATGCGGGTGGCAGAGGGTCGGTCTTCGTGGCAATCGTTACAAGCCTACATTCATCAGTCGATGACCTTAGGACCACGATGACGATGTAAATGAATACCTACTGCAAAGCCGAATTGTGGAAATGTCCTTTATAAATCAATTGTGGCCTTTGAATTAAAATTGATAAAGGTTTTATTTTTATACGACATTGTCATGTCATTTATAAACTTCCTTTTATATTATAATATATTTTATCATCGAACCTTGACCACTTCCGAATTAATTTGTGTGGGAATTTTTTTTTAATTTTAGTATTTTAGTAGTTTACTAATATTTCTCGTGACCTTTCCAACTAAGCTTGGTTGATACACAATAGTCGAACGATGGGATTCGAATCCACAACTTCTAGGTCGGTAGTCCGTCCCCATTGAGCTATTGGCGCTTTTAAAATGTACGAAATAAATATTAATAGTGAATTTAATGTTAGTAAGATTACCCTACTGAGTCAGGCTGGTAAGAAGGAACATATAAGAGTAATTAAGTCGCTTCCTCGCTACAGTTATGATAAATTTATCGAATAAGTAAATGTTATTTAAGAAAACGTCCATTGTTGATAAAACTGGTCGGACACAATCGTTCCTCTACTTAAACATCGTTTGTTATTGTAGCCTGTGTTGCGCTGGACACGCGGAAGTCTGCGACATTAATGGTATTTGATCTTTATAACTAACTTTTATAAAATTGCAAAATTCAATGTATTGTTTGTAATATTACCGTGGGTTTACACTGCCGCAGACATGTCCGTTTGTAATAGCGTTATTTATCATTTTAATAAAATTAAAGAAAATGTAACTGTTTTAAAGAAGCTTTTCTTATCAAAGTACTTGTCAAAACGAATTAAACGGGTCTAAACTTGTTGGGTGCGTCGTTTGATTATAAAGTTCCTACGGCCGTCTCCAGCTCTATCAGATCAGCTCTATTTCATAATAATATTGCATTGTCATGCGATGTAGACATGATTGCAAAATTTTAGCTCAATCGAAAACTGGAAAGTGGATAAAACTTAATTTTATTAAAGACACGGTAAAGAAAAAAAAAGAATAATGTCGTCAGTTTTTAATTATATTCAAATTTAAATTACAGTTATTAAGTACAAACAATCCATATACAAAGAAGTTCGGGCTGAGCTCGACCGAAGTTTACAAGATACTGGGCAGCGAGCGCGGCACCGCGCACGACTCTAAACTCTATTCTGTAACGAATAGCGCCTTTAATGCATTGGGATTCTCCTCGACAGTGGTCGAGGATATATGGAGCATTGTTGCTGGGGTTATCTTGTTGGTAAGTTATTTACCCGATCGCCTTATTAATATTTTATTAATTGAATTTTTATTTGCGACTTCGTGGCAAATAAAATACAAAGCCATTTGCACTATCTCTCTCGGTCTCACAACCACTACTAAACTTGTAGGTTCCAAGTTCTAAGTCACTAAGATTTAAAAAAACATCAAATAAACAAAAGTCTAGAATTTTTACATTTTTTGTACATTTTTTCTATTTTTTTGCGAACAGGGTGAACTAAGTTTTACAGAGACGGCAGAAGGTGATTTGAACATCGGCGGTCCTTTGCGCTCGTGCGTAAACGCGCTGGGTGTGAGCGAGAAGGCGTTACGCGAGGCGTTCGCGTGCCGCGTGCTTGCGGCCGGCGGCGAGCTCGTCAGCAAGCGGCACTCGCTCAGCGACGCGCACTACACGCGGCTAGCACTCGCCAAGGCCGCTTACGATAGACTGTTCAGCTGGATTGTACAAGAGGTAAAAACAAAGATCTTTCAACCAGCACCAGTTAAAACTCCTTTTCCACTAAGATACTTAAGGTATAAATTTATTAAACAGATCAACAAGGCGATCGAAGCACCCAAAGGCACGTACCGGAGCACTCTGATTGGTGTGCTCGACATCTACGGCTTCGAGATCTTCGAGACCAACAGCTTCGAGCAGTTCTGCATCAACTACTGCAACGAGAAGCTGCAGCAGCTCTTTATCGGTACCTTATAATAGATCACAAAGTACATTTATGCGGTTAGCGAAACTCTGACACAGTAATAATTTATTTGTTTATCATGTTTTAGAGTTGGTGCTGAAACAGGAGCAGGAGGAGTACGCGCGCGAGGGCATCCAGTGGTCGCCGGTGCAGTACTTTAACAACCGCGTCATCTGCGAGCTGGTGGACGCGCCGCACCAGGGCATCATCGCCATCATGGACGAGGCGTGCCTCAACCCGACAAAGGTTAGACTAAGACACGGCAGTGACACTTAGCGTCTTAGATCTATCTATGCGTATAATTCTATTGCTTGCACCGGTCTCGATTACTACAATACTCTTATATACGAAACGAATCTTTACGTGTAATGACATATAGAGGAATCATTTCAGATATCAGACAGTCAGCTGCTAGAGGCCATGGACAAGCGGCTGAACGGACACAAGCACTACACGTCGCGACAGCTCAGCCCCACGGACAAGAAGCTCAAACACAGCGTAGACTTCAGGATCACGTGAGTTACATTACACTATACCTAATAAGTCTAACTTGTTGGTCCTTCGAGCCCGCTAACATGGTAACGTTGGCAGACATTACGCTGGCGAGGTGACGTACGCGGTCACAGGCTTCATGGACAAGAACAAGGACTCGCTGTGGCAGGACCTCAAGCGGTTGCTGCACTCTTCGCGCAACAAATCCCTTGCCGACATGTGGCCGGAGGGCGCCACCAATATACAGAAGGTAAGCGTATCTTTTTAACGCATTTGTTTATCAAATATAGTTTTAAGAGAAAAATAATACATGTGATTTCAAATGACCACCAGGGTCAATGTACTAAAAGTTGAGGCGTTCCCAACTCTTGTTTAAGGAACAAAAAGCCCCACGAAATGTAGGGAAAATACTTAGAACTTAACGTATAAAAGTTGTGCTGATAAGCGTGTCTGAGTTTTACCAAAGTTTGTGTTTAAATGTGAAAGTTATTTTTAATATTATCTCGTGTTGCAGACGTCAAAGCGTCCTCCCTCGGCGGCGACACTATTCCGCAACTCGATGTCGGCGCTGGTGTCGGGCCTGCAGAGCAAGGAGCCCTTCTACGTGCGCTGTGTCAAGCCCAACCCCGTGCAGGCGCCCCACGCCTGGGACGATCAGCTGGTAACATAGCCTAATGGTTAAGCATACAGATTACTGATCATGTCGAGAATTCTACTCCTAGCTTTTGATTATGGTCGCAAGCCATATCCTTAAGCCACACTCAGTGCAGTGTTATCCGGCTCGAAGTACCATTTTCTAGCAAACACTTGAATGCTCAGTGATTGTAATTAAGTGAGAGTCTATATTAGATCCATATTTGTTACCAGGTCCGGCACCAGGTGGCGTACCTCGGACTGGTGGAGAATGTGCGCGTGCGCCGCGCAGGGTTCGCGTCCCGGCAGCGCTACGATCGCTTCTTAAAGCGATACAAGATGCTCTCGCAGTACACGTGGCCCAACTTCCGCGGCACCAGCGACCGCGACGCCGTCATGGTGCTGCTCAGAGATCTGCAGATGAACGATGTCCAGTTTGGACACACAAAGCTGTTTATCAGGTCAGTCATTTTGTAAGATAGTTAGTTCCAGTTGCTGACTGCGACATCCTAAAGTATTACATATTACTATTCATGTGTGTAGGAGTGCGCAGACGGTGCACGCGCTGGAGGCGGCGCGAGCCGAGCTGATCCCCTCCATTGTGGTGCTGCTGCAGAAGCTGTGGCGCGGCACGCTCGCCAGGCTGCGGTACAGGAAGATGAAGGCGGCACTCTTCATATTTAATGCCTGGAAGTATGTATACTCTTTGGTACCAACTAGCATGCCCCCGTCATCTTGTATGAACTCTGTTAGTCTAAATTTACTGTAACGTCCCTTTAGTAAACATTTAACGATTCCTGGAAGTTACTCTAAGTCTAAAAATCTGTCCCTAGACGCTACCGCTACCGACGCTACATATCCGAGCTGCAACAAGAGTTACAACGCAATGGGGGCGTGATCAAACGGTGGGCGGAGCCTCCACGCCGCGTACCAGTCTCTATAATACAGGCGGCGTACCGACGCTGGCGCGCGTACCTCACGCTCCGCCCTGTACCGAGAGACCAGTGGCCGCAGCTCAAACTGAAGATTTGTGCGGCCAGCGCCCTCCGCGGCCGGCGCTCGTACTGGGGCGCCGCGCGCCTGTGGAGGGGGGACTACTTGGCGGTTGATAGCTATAATGATAAAGCTGGTTGGTTAAGTTTGGTTTGATTTAACATTTATAAGGGACATCTCGTATATCTTACAATTTTCAAAAATAACTAGCAAAATTCAAATATCAATATGGCCGTCATGTATGGAATTTGACATACTTAATTTAGGCTTTCAATAAAAACAAAGAATTCAATTGTACACCTTACGTAAAAAAAATATGTATTTGTTTACAGCTGTGTACAGATCGGCGCTGGCTCACGTGCAGAAATCGCACCAGGTGGGCCGCGCGGTGTTCTCGTGCCGCGTGCACAAGTTCAACCGGCACAATAAGCTGGCGGCGCGCGCGCTGCTCGTCACCGACACCGCGGTCTGCAAGCTCGACGCCAACACCTTCAAGCTGCTCAAGAAGCCCACGCCCATCACTGAGGTACACGCAACTGCTAACAGATGTCGCCGTTATTAAGTTAAATTACTTTATCTATGGATCTTATCGAAGGTGTTACATTTTTGTCGAAACAATAAAATATTGATGCTGTTTGCCAGAAACATATACAGCCAATTAAATTTTATTGGAACTGATTTTACTTACTTAGTAATATATCTTAAACTACTATGTTTGTATGTAGGTGGGTGCAGTGCGAGTGATGAGCGGCGACGCGCAGCTAGCAGTGATCAGCGTGCCGAGCGCGCGCAACGACCTCGTGCTGGGCCTGGTCGCGCCCGCCGAGCCCGCGGCCGACCTCGTCGGCGAGCTGCTCGGCGTGCTCGCACACAGATACCACGCGTACGTACGCGCAAATAAACATGAATGCATACGGACACATATTTACGATTTACTTATTTGATGTCAAATATATTTCCTACTATAATGCATACTATCGTAAACTTTTTCTGTCAAACAATAGATTAACCGGATCAGAGCTGATAGTGGAGGTGGAGAGCGGTGTGACGACGCGCTGCATCCTGGGCGGGAAGAGCCGCGCGCTGCAGCTGCCGCACGCGCCCCACGCCGCGCACTCGCCCACGCCGCACGCGCCCGTGCCGCCCTTCACGCACGCGCACAACGTCATCACCTACCATCCCACGTCCGCGCGCGCGTAGCGACCATCACGCATTTACGGAGAACTATGTCAACCTTCTACAGTCGACTGCCGACCCTTTTTTATACATATGGTCATACCTTTCATTCTTTGACAAAACACAGAGAACAATAATTATAACAAACTCCAATAGCATGATGGTTAAGGATAAGGATTACCGATCAATTGGTCAGGGGTTCGAATGCTTCCATTCGTCTATTGTAAACCATATCCTAACAAGCCTAGAAACCTTAATTACCAGAAATCTAATGTTATCTTGAAAAAAAAAATACAAGGCTAGATAATGGATATAAACCATTGTAGGTAGCATATTGTCTCTGTTTTTTTTTTCAAACAATGAGTGAGATTACGATATATAAGGGGTATGACAGACGAAACCCACAGGAAATGTGGAGCTTAAAGGTCATACCACACTAACGCTGGACGCGAATTTATCAATTATAGAATAGTTTAGGATGAAAAGTCCCTTATCTGAGAAGTAAACGCTTATTACAACCACGGTTGGGATGCGCTGGTCGCATCATATTTAGTTCTGAAACTTGTATCAATGTTATTTAGTCTGTAGCGACCGCGCGGTGTTCACTCGTCAACGTGTAGATGCTGGGTAGTCGCTACGTGGCTCTGATAGTGGTATAAAGAATGACCTAATTAAAAAAAAGTATTTTTTTTTTTCAATTATATGGCGTTATTTTATAAGAGATATTTTCAGGCCAGTAAGAAAAGGTGCAAAGAGTTTTATATGGTTTCCCATTTAAAAGCGTTTCTTACGTTTATAGTTTAGTGTGATGTGACCTTACATTAGTGTCTTAAATTGTTGCCTTACGGATCCTTATATTAAAATACTTTTGTATGAGTATTGCTGTATGTGTGTATGAACATACGTAAAGTGAAATTTGTTTGTTGTAAGAGTTGATAATTATTTTTAAATTATTAATAATTATAATAGTACCATAAAAGTACGTAAATGTTAAATAATGTTCTGTTGTATAGTATATTAAAAAAAAACGTAACAATAATATTTATTTTATACAAATAATACTACGCTCGATTTTATTATACAAAACCAAAATTTTCGCATTAATTTCACCAATGTACACAACCCCTGAGTTGAATTCTTGATATCTGTTGCGCGGTTGCCGAGATCATACATAACAAAGTTAAAAAAAAGTTTGCGGTTTTATATAATAGTAGAGATAAAATATTTTTTAATACAGTCTATTTAAATTACCATTGTCAATATCCCTCCAATATTTTGTTAATGTTTTTTTTATTGTGAATTAATGATTTATTTTTAAACAAATGTGTTTTTTTGATTATTCTTATGGAATGAAATTTACGATGTTAAATCTCCATTTTAAATTTTTTCTGCATTTGCATTTTTATACAAATCTGTTGTTTGTAGTTCATAGATATATCACCTATAGGTGGAGTGTCACAAGTCTAAGTGTTCTACAGGCTACATTTCGGGGAGTGTGCGCAGGAATTACACGAGATAAGTCCCGCATCACTCTTTTTTTTTTTTCGACTTCTTCACCACTTAATAAGTGGGATAGCGGTCAAACACTACCTTAATTAACGTAAAAGAAAGTAATCGAGTGTCGATGTTAGAAATGTCCTTTTGTATTGTAAATGAGACTGAGGGAAAAATACCCCAGTCCTTTATGGCCTTTTATTGACCCCATTTTTGTGCTCCGGATTAAGCGTCTATAGATGATTGTCTATAGGTTATATATCTATAGTGAAGTTCGTAAATATTTAATTATGTATCCATATATATTATCATTTATAACTAATTTAATAAAATAACGGTTTTACTTAAGCTCAAATGCTATCTGTTTTAACATTGGTTAGTGTTTTTTTATTATATTTCCGCTATAAGTTATGGAAATTTAAATTACAGAGACGTACAAAGTTAATTTATTTTTATAAGTCAGTATTAAGGTTCGATTCCAAGGTTATAGATTTGAGACATTTTTTTTTAAATTGTTAGAAATTTTGCTCTCAAGACTTAAAATGTTTTTCAATAGTTCTGTGCAGTTTTCTTATATTGTAGGCTGTATAAGTAGCGCCCCCTAGTGTCAAAAAGGGTCAATTCAATTTCTTGTGTAGTAATCTTGTCATCTTTTTTCTAATCTATGCTTATGTAGGTTTCATATGTTTTCTGCTAGAAGTAATAGCGATCGCAGCGCCTCTACCGGTCGAGATCAGCTTTTCGCACAATACATGCTATACTTTTGAATACCTCGTGTAGATGCGGACGGCAGGAAGTCGTTGGATGCGGAAGAAGGACTGCACACTGTGGAAGTTCTGTGTCCAGAGTGCAGACGAAGATGTTGATAATTTTATGGAGTAGTCCTTTCAGTGGTGCTTATCAAGTCCCTTGATTAATTTCTATAGAATTAACGTTTTGCTATTGAAAAATGTACCTTACGTCTATATGCTTGGAATCGAAACTGTGTTGTTAGTGTGCATTGAACAACGAATAGACGTAGCTAGGCTAGTGCTGTCGTGTATATAGTGGGGGTGCGTTGTGCGGTGCCATCCGGTTTGTACTGTAATGTATTAAACAATATATTGATATTTGATAAATGTGTTTTATTCGTATCAGCGAAGAAATTCAAAGATACGTGTGAAGTCAACCAACAAGCACTGGGCCAGCGTGGTTGACTATGGCCTAGTAACCCCTGATAGGGTAGGCTCCGAGGCCCTTGGTGGAGGCGGATAGTGAGCTGATGATGATGAAATTTCATTAATTAAATCACTAATAATTTAATAGTCAAAGATACGGATTTCGGACCACGTGATAGAGTTCGACTCGTCGTTCGACTATTGTAAACTATATCCTAGTACAAGCCTAGTAATTAGAGTGAGAAAGGAGATTTTAGTAATCACAAAAATCTGCCGATATTTAGAAAAAACAATCACAATTTAATCTTTCTGTTAACAATTCTGTAATTTAACCAAATATTTTGATTTCTTATTTTCAATAAAGAAAACATCTACAACTTCCCTAGATTTAGAAAATTAAATAAAATGAAATATTAAATTTTTGACACTGGCAGGAAGCGCTTGTAAGCTTTTGTTTGCTTGTGTTTTAAACTTTCGCGAGGCAAACTGATCCGGTCCCGCCGGTCGGGAACGCTCGGTCTAAGTCTGTATATTTGGAGGTCAGTATTACAGAACTCATTTCAAAATTTTAATCGTCAAATATAAAATAAAAAAGAACAATCACAATCTGACATAAAAAAACAATGTTACAGTCATTGTAAAAAATATCCCGGACAGCGTAAAGCTTTTGCAATATGCTGTCCGTCCGTCAAGTACTTGGGCCCAGTCGACGGGTGACTATGTGGAAGCTGAAGAAGGTGGTCGCGCAACTTTCAGCTGTCGCTGACGACCTCTACCTTCCTACATCAAAACCTGATACTGCGAAACAAGGTATTTATAATATATTACATCCAGTAGCATCCACGGTGCGACCGCGCACGTTGACGGGGAATAAAATTAAAGATTTTGTAAATTGGAAAAGTGCATTTATACAGGTTTTTATATCAACTAAGAAATTTTAATTCCAGATACGGAAGCACTCTCTGGCCAATGGCGGGGGCAATTCTACTCAATAGAGGAGATCGTCAACTCGCCGGAGTGGCGCAGTCTTCAACTTGTTTAATTTCATTTATAGTGTAATATATTTATGATGTAAACAGTTCTGTTCTTTTAATCCATTCAGAAATTGAGAAAAAAAATACTATCAAATGTCAAATCCTGTTCATGGCGGCCATATTGTTTTCATCTTTGTTTGAATTTTTAGATCATGTTGAAACATTTTGAGATAGTGATATTGCATAATAAAGGCGAATAAAACTTTAGCTGTAATAATTTTTAAAATGGAATATTGGAATGTGGGGTTTACGGAATAATCATTTTGGCTTTCGTTTCGAACCGACCTTGGATCACGATTTTCCTCGACTAAGATTGTCAGTCTGAATGAACTCTTGATTTTACGTTCGTTTTATAATATGATTATTTCCATAACACCGGGGCGGTGGAGAAAATAAAGGGAGTGACATAAACAGATTTTTAAATTTAATTTTAATACGTGTACAATAATATTATTATGCAGCTAAAATTGAAACTTTAAAACATAGACACATAACCTATAAATGACGTTTCGTTCGTATGAGTGACGTCTAAACCAAAATCGACTTTCGAAATGTCATTTTGTATTGTAAATTGCAACACTGAATGATTTTTCTCCTACAAACTCCTTCAAAATGGCCTCTGCGAAGACATTTTTTCAGATTGTATTTCTAAAAGATTATATGTACTTTAAAATATTACTTTTAATATTATTCCTTCTTTTTGCAGTTGGACATTCTGCCATGTAAATGTTTTATAATCAAATATGGTATACGGTATAACTAAATTTATAAAATTAATAATAATTTACTTCTAAACACACATGGTAGTTATAGAACCAGCTACATTAAACATATCATATTTTAATTTAAATATGGTCAGGTAATATATAGAAAAATGTCGCTTGTCTTGTTCTCAATTTAAAACGAGACTCGGTAGGAGCAAAGCTTGAAGTAACACATTACAGGAGCCCCTGGAAATAAGAGAAATGATTGTAAGTAAGTATTTTGTAGATTACAGGTTATTTTTAGTGGTACAAAAGAATATAAGAGAATTCGTCGACTAGAACGAATGCTTTTTTTTTTTAATTAATATGAAATTCTTAAGATTTCTCCTAAATGTATTAAAAATTTCGATATAAGTACAAATTAAAAAATAATAGATTATAGACTTACGTGTAGCTTTGACCTTGGTTGGCTTCGACTGTGTTTGTGTTTGACCTGGCTTCGTGTTCTTAGTGTCTTCCGGCTGCGCGGCCTTAGTCACCCGCTTGACCACCTTGATGTCCATGTCCATTGGAGTTTGGTCTACGTCTACGTAATCGATGGTGTCAGGATTCGATCTGAAATACATGAGTTCCAAATTTTTTAATCTTATAAAAGTTTTGGATTGTGTACGTTTAACACAATGAAATCAGACCTGTATCTTATTGTGATCAATTAAAGAAGCATTTTGAAGTTTCACCGAAGCTTTAGTTAATACTGCTGTTAAAGTTACAAACTGTTATCTCAAGTTTTACTCAGATGAAGACGGAGATAGCAATATGTGTCTGGCGTGCACATTTCCAATTCGTTCGCGTATTAACCTGTAGTACTGTCCGGCGATGCCCCTGTCCAGCTTGAGACTCTGCATGATCTTGTGGAGAAGCATGGCGCGGCCCATGTCGGCCACCGCGGCCTTCTCGTCGTCTCCCAGCGCGCGCGGAGCCGCCTCCATGTTGTAATTCTAAAGACGAATATTTTTATTCCTTGTTCACTTATTTTAGGACACGAATTATGTGGCGAAGGTTCATACATCATATTTATATAGGCGAGAGACTGGACCGCGTAATAATACCAATCTCACACTGGCAAGGCTAATCGGTGCCGACACCGGGTGAATTATATAAGTATCGCAGTTTTTAATTAGAATAAATATTGGTTGGTCTTGTTTGAATATTCGTCAACACACTCACGGTGTCTAAGGGAGTCCCTTAGTATAGATGTAACAAACAAACGAGTTCGATTTATGGTCCTTAAAGAAGCGAGCGTATTTGTTTCTCAAAGTCAACGCATGTGGTTCCAGTAGTATTGCGGATGTTAAGGCGTCGATGATAACATCCTGATCCTGCCGCTTGTTTGCCGCCTTCTCATCACTAGGAGACAAAGTTGATATACCTGATAGAAGATGTCTTCATTGTAAGGCCGCGGCTCGTCGTACCAGTCGAGAGCTGCACCAGACGTCACCACCAGCGTCCATACCACCGCCGACCATGCCAATATATTTTTGTTCCTTAAGATTAACACATGTTATTTGAAAGTAAAAAAAACCGTCCGTCGCACAGTTGGTGATTAAACGGGACCACGATTTACACATCCAAGTTCGACTCCGGCTGTACCAATGTGTCTTTCCATTTATCCGACCTTCTTACAGTGTATGAAAATATTGCGACGCGAAATATATCAGCGATGAAATTTAATCAACCCGCACTGGGCCAACGTGGTTAACTAAGGCCTGGTCATTCCTAGCTTGAATAGACTCTGAGTTCATCGGACGACAGTTTAAAACTAATTTACAAAATTTAGAATACGATTTTTTTTATCCATTCCATTAATTGCAGGGTAAAAGCCATACCAAAAGTTTCAAGAGTCTATCAATAAAATTATTAAAACTTTCACTATACTAGTTATAAAAAAGATCTTAACTGACGTGTAAATCGTTGTCGGTACCGACTAGTTTCGAGCCAATCGAGGGCTATTCAGAGTGAGTGGGATTAACATTATTGCGCGGTCGCGGATCGTCGATTACTGGTGAAAATTAGTCGTCACCGATTTACACGTGAGTTAAGCAATTTTATAAGTAAACAGTATAGTTTTTATCGAGCAGTTAAATAATCTTTTGTTAACGATCAGTAGAAGTTTTTTATTACTATAAAATATACTACATCATTGTCCAAAGACAACGAGGTTGGTGACAGTAAGTTCATCAGAGATCCACAGACAATCAATACGTTTAAATAGGTGATTTTTTTAATTTTTTTATGGCAATGAACAATACTTCATTTCATTTCCCCCTGAGCGACGTCTGGTATCGATTTTGTTATGAATAGAACCTTTCCCGTTTGCCCTTTACTCACTACAGATGTAATTAATCTATACTGATATTATAAATAGAAAATAGTTATTTTTGTATGTAACGAATAAACTTAGAATTAATGGACCGATTTCAAAAATTACTTTTTCTTTAGAAAGATACATTATCAATGTGTAACACAGGTCATATTTATTTAAAGACTTTATTAATTCTTGTAAAAAGTAATTATGGTATCTATGATGGATAGCGCCGAAAATGTAGGTTATTATTTCCGAACATTGCGTGTTTCATTTCCAACTCATTATCTTCATCCTAATGAATTGTTTTGTTAATACTGTGGCATTACTAAATGATAATAAAATAAATTAAAGTTGGTTGCTTGTAAATAATTTTGCATTTCCTTGTCAATTTGTTTTAATCCCTCGGAATTCATTCAACATATAACGCCATCTTTTCAAGTATCAAGAAACTTACTTTTATAAAATCACAAAATAAGGATGTATATTTAAATTGAAATAAAACCTATAGCTAAAATAAAATAAATACAAAAAAAAACCTTTTATATTAAGCTTTTCCCAATATAAGGATCAATAAATCTCCGGACATGTCCGCAATTTATTTATAGCGCCTGCCGGCGACTATATAGCAATATGCCTCGGCTGTCAATTAGTAACTGCCGGGTTACAGGTTACAAGATTAATTGAGGTCAGACAAGGGACTCATATCCTATATCCAAAGGTACATATAAGATAGATTATTTATTAAAATAGATTTGTAACTGGATTAGAGAATGTTATATTTTCAAAATAAGTGTATACATATAATATAGTATGAAATAAAATAACAAAATAAATATCCTTTACAATACGGACGAAATGCAGTTTCTATAAGCATTTAGAAAACATCGTCATTTCAATCAAGCGCTTCAACATTGTGTTTTAACAACTTTAACATAAAATATTTTATATGTTACTGGCTATTCGGAACCTGTTTTGACAATTGCTACTAAATAAAATACTATGTTTTCAATAACAAATGTTTTATATTTTAATCTACACGTCATACACTAACTGAGACAAATTTAAACATAAATAAATAATTACTGATTTTATTTTAATTGAAAATAGAATAAAAACGATGCTACGTTTAGAAAATAATATTTATTAAATTAGTCATTTTATTAATTTACAAAAAAGAAATTTATTTTAAAATGATAACGAATCTAACTCACCTTACAAATCCCATGTCTTCACGAACTCGTAAGCCAAGGGTACACTTGTCAAGCAGCGGGAGAGGTCGTTTAAGGGTGGCACCGTGTGCGCGACTGACGCCGTTCCCGCCCTTCCACTTTTATATCCCTACCGAGCCGTGGGCGGGCGGATTCCGACGAAAACGGTCCTCGGTTTTCCTTTTGTTGTTTATTATGAAAGTGTTTTTTTTTTAACAAGTTCAGTGCAAACATCATTATTTTTTTTTGTCACGATTTTAATTGGGACTTTATATTCTTTAATGATTTACTTTACAATTTTCGTTTGTATCTTACCGTGGGTTTTGACCGCAGTTTCGGCATCGACTTTGAAGCTCATTAATCGAGTTTTTAAATTTAAGGATACGTAAACGTAAACCAGAATATAATGATTTGAAACTATCTTGCTTTTGCCCGTGTTTTGCCGCGCGAAATAAAAAAAAAACGTAGTAAGTAGCCCATCTACCAGACAGTACATCTCTGTGCTGGATATCATCTCGATACTTTTATTTTCGGGTTAACTACCAACATCCATTCATCCATTAAAAAAATTTATAAAACTAATACACGAGCATGCTTTTAATTATTAAATACCAACCTTTTATGTGCGTTTTTTTTACGTTTAACGTACGCCCGTGGAGGTCAATGAAAGAAGGTTGGTTGAATTTGTAAAGGTGTTTGTTCAAACTCTTTTGTGAAATCTAACCCCTTTTCCTGCTCATCAAACATTAGGAATAATTAATGCCAGTTTAAACAATACCAAAAGGATGTAAATGTGTACTTTATAGTATAATAATATAGAAATAATAATAATAGTTTAAAGTAAAAGAAGTCTGTTGTGATTTTTTTAGGTACTTACTGCCACGCTTTTCAAAACCTCCTTAAATTAAGATAACGAGCATGTACGTCGTCGTTAGAGTGTAATGATTTTTCTTAATAAATAAAAAAAAAAACTTAAAATTGCATCAAAAAATATCAAATTTAAAAAAGTGAGATTTTCGATGAGGGAACTACGAAATTACTGCGCTTGGATATCACAGACTTTATTTGACTAACATGTTTTTAAGTGAATCTAGAAAACATATTGATAGTAATCATATTGTTGTACAAAAAATGTTTCCTAGTTGTGTTTTAAGGCGAGATCAGCAGTTTCTTTCTTTATGTGATATTTAATAAATAAAATATGGTGACTTATAATTTTTATTACTTTAATTTAATTGTCTATTAAACACCGTTCATTTGACTAAGCAAGCATTCAATGTTAAGATTTTTAGGTTTCTTTGGGCATTAGGTGACCCGCATTCATTGCTCTCGACTATGTAATGTCTCACGAAAGTCTTAATAATTTAATAATAGACCTGTTGATGCGTTTACTTAAAATTAATTTTATATTTAAAAGAATAAGTAATTAAAGTAAGTGAGGATTGTGAGAACACTTAAAGGCTTTTAAGTTATAAAGCAGGATATCAGGGCGCGAGGCCCGCCCACGCCCTCTCCTGTACCGTAACTGAAAGTTTACGATAATGGCCGTAAGGCTGTTAGCTAAAGAACAAGTACGTAACTCTTTATAAATACATTAATAAATAAATTGCGTTATATAACAGTACTACATAAGCCGGAGATGTTAAAGATATATGTCAAAGACAGGGTAGTAAGGTTAATTGAAGTTCAATACATCAGAACCCACTCTCGGAGCGAGCGAGGTTCGCCATTGAGGAATACGCGACGGAGGGCAGCATCATCCACAGCTTTATTCCACTGCTGGTCATTAATTGAATAGCAAATGGATATTTAAATTAATTTACACACATAATAAATCTTAAAGCTAATAAAATCATATTTCATCTACTTTTAGTGCCGAGTATAGAGTCATTTTTTTTTTATTTATTTATAGAGTCAATATTGAACCTTGTTTTTTTTTTTATTTACAATCAATTATTTGCAGTACAAAAGAGTAATGAAATTCAACGAACGAATAGTTTCATTGTCAACGCGCAGTAGACTTCCACTGTATAAACATTGTCATTTCAATTATTTCAGATGAAGTAAGAGAAGTTATGTTTGGAAACCGGCCTTTATTTTTGTATAGATTTTTGTTGGTAAATATAAAAATCACAATAATACGTTACACTTAACTAATGTATATAAAAAACATTATAGAAAAAACTTAATGCCTTAACTCTTGACGTGTAAATTGTTAAAAAAAAAATATTTGATACATAGCAAGCAATAATTTATTTTAGCGTATACTTACGTGATAAAACTACCATTACATTATCTATTAGAAGTTCTTTTTTTATATATTTTCGCAGTGTATTATAGATTTTATGTACCAAGCTATTATTTTTTTTTAAATTATGCTTTACCTGTAAGGAGGTTTGATAACAAAAATCATAACGCAGTTTGTCGACTATTGTTTCCTAAGAGAAACCAAATTGCCAAAAAAAATATAATCAACCAAGGCCAATTATT
The DNA here is from genome assembly GCA_027563995.1 of Papilio gigon. Classification (NCBI taxonomy): domain Eukaryota; kingdom Metazoa; phylum Arthropoda; class Insecta; order Lepidoptera; family Papilionidae; genus Papilio; species Papilio gigon. The sequence goes on along the minus strand of JAODUI010000005.1, from coordinate 6,218,492 downwards.
TTAAACACACACTAAAAATTTGTATGTAATTATAAAATCTAACCTAAAATCTAAATAAATGTGTAAGTTTTTCCTATTTATTTTTTGTTTAAATTTTTCGTCCGAGCAAATGATAAAAACTTCATTAATTTTCTTACGATAACATTACTTAGAATGATATTTTTGGTAAAATAGTATTTAATAAATAAGATTTCATAGTTTTTTTGTTCATATAAATTGGCCAATCGGACGCTGCAAGTCTCGTCATTGTGTTTACAGGAGTGTATAAACTTTTACAATATTAAAAACCGCGTCAGTATGTCTTCTACAAGATGGACAGATGATTTGATTAAGTCTGCGGGAGAATCCTGGATGAAGGCGAGGACCGATCGTCGTGGTAATTTTTGTTGGAGGCCTACGTCTAGCAGTGGGCGACTTGTAGCTATGGTGATGGTGATAAAAAAACGTTCTAAATTCACTTTGAATAAAATTATTAAAGGTTAAGTTTTATTAATTAGTAAATTTAACTTTAATTGATACAGTGATCTTGGTATATGCAATGTTCATTTTATGTACCTAAATACATAGATTATATATGCTATTTAATAGGATTTTTTAATAAAATCATGCAACTGCCAGTACCATAAGGTTGTATGTACATATAAGAATGTATTAAGATAAATTCAAGGGCGAAGTTAACATGTTTTTCTTAAATATGTTAACACGCACAGAACATAATTCAGTAAGACCAAACTTCCGACACGATATGTACGTGTTCAATTAAAATCAATTTAAATTGAAAATGATAAATCGAGCTGTCGTTTTTTGTATATTCATAATCGGTACCAATGCCCTTTACAACGAAGATATAAAACTAAATTTCACCGGATTCGGCTTCAAATACGGACACACTATCGAAGAACACAACGTGAACACAGAAGACGGGTATATTCTAAAACTGTTCCACATCCCGGGAGATTCTAGAAGACCTGTTCTCCTTGTTCACGGCATCATAGACAGTTCCGATACCTTCATCATCAGAGGCAACGGATCACTGGCTGTAACTCTCGCCAACAAAGACTACGACATCTGGGCTATCAACATTCGAGGGAACAGATATTCCAAAGGTCATAAATATTTAAATTCAAACGATGGAGCTTTCTGGAATTTCAGTTTCCATGAAATGGGATACTACGATATTCCTGCGACGATCGATTACATTCTGGAGAGAACTGAGCAGAAACAATTGAGCGCGATCGGCCATTCACAAGGCAACACCTTGTTCTACGTACTGGGCTCCACGAGACCGGAGTACAATGAAAAGATAAACGTAATGATTGCTCTGGCGCCGATATGTTATCTGCACAACGTGAAGCCGCCCGTCTCGACTCTGCTGGAGTTGTTACCGACGATTGGTAACGTGTTACAAACGTTCGGTATGGATGAAGTGTTGAGGAATCAATCAGCATTTAATGAAGTGATTAGGTTACTCTGTAACCAGGAGTTCGTCGGTTACGAAGTGTGTGCGCGTGGTGTGTTCTTTGCTGTCGGCGGCAGTGACCCTGCCGAGTTTGAACCTGAATTTCTGCCGGTTTTGGTGTCCCATTATCCAACGAGTACGTCTCGAAAGAACGGAGTGCACGTCGCTCAAATTGCTTTGCGTAGAAGTTTTTCTCAGTACGACTACGGCCCGATGAGAAATGTCGGTGTTTATAAGAAAATAATACCTCCGTCTTATGATTTGGGGAAGGTGAAAATGAGAGTAGCTTTATTCGTTGGCAGAAATGACGGGATGTCCTCGGTGCGTGACACGGAATTGTTAAGAGATGGTCTTCCCAATGTTGAATACCATTTGTTGGAACACAAATTGCTGAACCACTTGGATCACGTGTGGGGACGGAATATGCACCGGTATCTCTTTCCACATATATTATCAGTATTAAAAAAGTACAACTAATTTCACACGTTCTTTTCTTCCATATTTCCAAACTCAATTTTTTCGGATCGGCTGATTTTTTATATATTGTGTTCCTTTGTTTGTTGAAGGCGTTAGATTTTATTACATTTTTTCTTTTTGTTTTGGTTTAAAAAAGGTCGTAGAGTAAGATAAAGTATACCTTTGTTTTTAGCGATTTTATATAAAAAATATTTTCGATATTTAAAATGTTTTAAAAATATAAATTATGAAGAAAAAAAATCTATCATAGCAAGGTTATGTTGTTCATACGTCTATGCGAACATTAAGAATTAATTATATATTATATAAGATACTTCCTGATTATTCAGATTTCCTGTTTCACAGAGTAGCATGCACACGCTAATGTCTTATTAAAAATGTACATTATTTATTTGGCTGTAGAGGAACTATCTTTTTCCAATGTTAAATTAAAAATAGTGGTCGCTCATTATTTGAATTTCGAACAGTTTTTTTTTTAATAATGGGTCAAACGAGCGGTCGGTTCACAAAGGTGATCACGGAATATAATTTATGTTTTTAAATCCGATTGCATGACATATAATATTGAAAATTAAAAACAAAATCAGCACCAATTTTGCTTATTGCCAGTAATAAGAAATGACGCCAACCGGTACTTCTGTCCTTCCGTTCCTACAACATATTGTCGTTCCTGTCTTTTTCTTTCACTACAAAAGAGACAACTATATGTTTGTGTGTGCAACCGCAGTGAACACACGGTCACGTATTAAAACATGTAAAGTCAGCAAAAAATGCTAAACCAGGCTAACAATGTAAATTACACAAATAAACACGTTGACTATGATAGAACTGTTTAGTATGTCCTACCAACTATTCGTTAAAATATAATTAAGTGGAAATTAATGAGCATTGTTGAGAATGGGTAAAGGATGGGATATATTACTGGCAATTATTGGTAAGTATTTCTTTTTTTTTTTATTGAATTTATCTTTAAGAAATATAACCCAGAACAGATTGATTCTCACAGGGATTACTACCGTTTACTACTAACCTAACTAATAAAAAACAATGGATAAAATTTGTAGTTACATTTCGAAGTAGCCATGGCATTTGTACCAGGAAACGATCAAACATGGTTAGCCGTCAGTTTTCATTACCATACATGAACAAAACATATTACCATCGTTTCATTGAAAACCATAGATATTGAATGATCAAAACTTTCGTGGGACATTTCGTTATACTACTTATAAAAATGGCCAACTCACATGTAAATCGGTTGCACCCTGAAGAAGATCCAACTATGGGCTCGAAACTAGTCGGTACCGACACCGATTTCCACGTGAGTTATGCCGTTTTTATAAGTACTATAACGATAGATATTATTTATATTTTTGTACATGTCTCGGCAGTAGAAACGGAGGTCAATATGAATACAATCATTACATCTACCTTTACGCGGCGAACGATCAATTACTTTTGCCACCAATCAACTGATGGGCAGTTCTAAGGGATCGGAGCTGTCAGACAATTGCTGTAATGAGTGGCCATGAGAATTTAATAGCGAGAAATCAATATCATAAGAAAACATAAACAACCTATTATTGATGTTTAAAATGTTTGTTTTGTTTAGTAATTGAATTTGAATAGGCTCTTAGTATAATGGACTTGCAGTCGCACTCATTTTCCTTCAATAGTTACTTAGTATTCCCTTAGAGGAGATTTCTCAATAATTAAAATATGAGGTTTAATTTTTTAAATATCTTGTACGATGTCTCCAACTTACTACTTCATATTTTATTGATTATAAAACATGCTGTAGATATGACGCAATAAAGTACGACATTTACGTCAAAACATCTAGTGAAGCGGAAGACGGAATTTCGAATATCGATTTTTCAAATAATCGATACAAGAGTTTTGAGCACGATGCATAATATCGTCATGAATGAAATGTAGTCTGATCAAAAATATAAAAAAACAGACCCGAAGAAATTTCAATAGCTTCTTTGATAATATCACTTTTTATATGGAAAAAGGAAGTTGTTAAATATTTATACGAAACTTGGCGAAGTTCTTAAATTGCAGGTAAATTATAAGGGTTTGAGACATCGTGAAATCGATTTGAGGAAACGATGTGGACATGAAATCGATTCTAATGTTAATAGGAACAGAACATCACTATATGCCTTGGCATTCCATTCCAGGCATTGTATCAGCTGTCAGTGTCACGTTACATTTCATACCGCTAAACTGCAAATTGCAAGTGCAAAACCTTTCTCATTATTAGATTTGCTTCGGAGAAGAATCATGTATTCACTGTATTGCTGACAGAAACTGTACTTTTAATTAATGAACCGATGACTTATAATTTTTACGCGGTTTTCTAATTACATAAAAAAGGTTATACAAGTGTATTGGTGAAATGTCCGCACCGGAATTTAACGATTATACAAATTATGGATCGGTTCGGAACCATCCTGGCCACGAGTACACAGTGCGACAGGCATATGAGGATGGTAAGAATTACTTATTATTCCTATAAGAATAAATGCAATACAGAACTTGTTTTAGAATTTCCTCAAGGAAAAATTCTCAATAGTTGCTATTGAAAATTTTTCAATGCAATTTTGCAATTACATGCTAGCGAAGATAGACTTTAAGAAGCTCCTTATGTCTTAGATTTGAATATGGACACAGACATTAGATGCCTCTGTGAAAATCTTATCTTATTAATCTTATAAATGCCGATATTTGCTTGGATGTTTGTTACTACATACTTCCAAAACTACTCAATGGTTCAACAAGATATTTGGTAGTGATATAAACACAGTCTGAAGGAACACATAGGTTACTGGTTAAGTTTTTTTTTAATTTATTATTAGGTCACAGCCTACAGTATTTATTAAAATATGTTCTGTTTCATTTCCTTCTGTGTGTTAGTGTCTAACAATGTTATGAAAACTTTCTCACTTTTAAACCATTAGATGAGTTATAAAATTTTCAAAGTTGAATTAACAGGCTAGTCATTTTTTTTTTTATACGAGAAGGGTTGGAAGTCATCTAGGTAAATTAGTGTAGGGATGCCTTCCTTATCTTTTGCAACTTGTAAAATGCAAGAGTATTGTAAACTGTCACTGTTTTGAAAGTTTACTTTTTAACTGTTAAAAGTGAAATCTGTCCCAGATTTACAACAATTTGTTTGCTAGAAAGTGACTAAAGTTTTTCAAATACTCTTTAACATTTTATTCATTTTTTTAGTTTAAATGTTTTTCTATTCATTTACAAATCTGTGTTGAACCGTTGATATGAGATTTCTTTCTTGAACAGCATTCAGTTCAGGTTTTAAATACTATAGTTATCACTGTATCATCATCATCATCACCAGCTTTTGTCTGCTTGCACTGGACATAAGCCTTCCCTAATGCCTCCCACATCTAACAAGATGTCTATGATACTTACAAGAGATTCTTCATTAGTGTTTATCAACATTGACAAAACACCTGTCCAAATATGAATGCTTATCTCACACATCCTTTCTAAAAAACAAGCTCCGAATCCAAGACCGGGTTCTGATGGCACAGTATCAATACATGTAGTGACTTTTATTGTCAGAGAGATTGCTGCATTACTTTATTTAATTAACACTTTCGCTGTGAAACAAGGTCTTAATCATCCCTAATGTAAATTCCCTGTGGTTCAGCAAGGAAAAATGTGTACTTTTCCGTGGTGCGAAGGGTATAACTTTGTTATGGGCGGTGGGGTCTAATGGACCGCGCGTCGAACTAACGTCTAGCCATGGAGTGGGTCATGACACCTTGTATAGCAGGGACGAAAAGTACTCAAAAATTGATTCTGCAGCGAATGTATTGAGCTCAACACAATTACTCAATGCAATTTAATTATTGCTAATTGAAGTCTGCTTTGCCAATGATAATGTAGCTTGCTAGGGCAAAGTAATTTATAAAATAAATCTAGTAGTTTATGAGTTCATTTATTAAATACAATTGTACAAATCTTGTAATAATAGTGTTAATAATGTATAATTGATATTTCTGATAGTAAATTAGTTTTTAAACTAAAATTAACTTCATTTATCTGTTTGTTTCTGTATGTCTTCTACATTCAAAATGAATACTTCTCATTATACAATAAAGTAGCCACTACGCATATCGTAATGTCCGAATTTTATTGGAATGTAATTGTGGTCGTCTTTAAATGATTCGTTCCATATTGATGTCTCGGCATCCAATCAATTGCGTGGTCAACACACTTAAGATGGCGTTAGTATGTAGTGTCCAGTTTAGTTAAAGCAATAGTATTGTGTGGTCACACGTAATGCCTGTTATGTGTTTTTTATTATGTAAGTGAAAATTGTTTTGTTAAACTAATTATTTTTACTTTGTTAGTTCTTAATGCTAATGTGTTTTTTTTTTAATTTTTTTTTTAATAAGTAATTGAAAATATAAACACTATTTAACCGTTTAGGTAATTAAGAACGTAAAGAAATTAAAAATTATTTGTTTTTTTTCTTTATTCAAGGTATTTTTATGAGTGTAAAAAGTTCTAGTATAACCGTTGCTTTTTTGTTTTTATTAATTAACAAAGCGACCGATGATGGTGGTGATGGAAGAATATATAATGATTCTTTGTTCCAGGTGGTATCAAAGCAGGAGCAGCGCGTGCGGCACGTTTAGCCTATGGCATTCTATCACGACGTAAAGCAGCGGAGGAGGGTGTAGCCAGGCTCGCTCGGGTTCTGTCCGCTTTGGACCTGACCGCATTAGGAGTAGGCAGCACCTTGGGGGTCGGGGTGTATGTGTTAGCTGGCGATGTCGCTAAGAACTATGCGGGGCCTGCGGTAATATTGTCGTTTCTTTTGGCTGCGGTTGCTAGTGTGTTTGCCGGTGAGCTTTATTACTATAAGTATACTTATAGACTTCTTGTTGGTACAAAATTGACAGAGAAGTGGATGTGTCCTTAGTAGATATTTATTTCTTGGACATTCCTAATGCTACTGAATCTATACTACTTATAAAACGGCTTAACTCACGTGCAACTCGGTGTCAGTACCGACTAGTTTCGAGCCCATCGGG
>JAODUI010000005.1:6166393-6185586 GCA_027563995.1 Papilio gigon | reverse complement strand
TCCCACTCACCCTGAAGATGAGCCCCCGATGGGCTCGAAACTAGTCGGTACTGACACCGAGTTGCACGTGAGTTAAGGCGTTTTATAAGTGATATATTTTATTATTGTTATTTAAATTTAAGTTTCATTGTTACTAACATTGATTATAAGTTGAATCTATTTACTAACACTAAATGGATTATCTTATCCGAAATAAATAAGTTATTATTAATATTAGACACATGCGACCATTTTCTTATAAGAAATCTCACCGTGGTGGAATGTTGAATTGCAAAGAATCTTGTCAACGTTACAATTAAATACACTTATTCATATTGTAAACTGTACAATATTATATGTTAAACGTGTGTCGATTTTCGTATACTTATCTTTATAATACCTACGTTTATCAGCTAAAAGGATACCGAAAATTTATTTTTATCTGTCCATCAATTTAGTACATTTCCCGTTGTCTTGTTAACGTATGAAATATAACATATAATTTACCATTTATAAAATTGAAAACGGGCCCATTTAAGTTTTGTTGAGAGAATGAGTCGCCTGGTCTCGGATCGAAAGCAATACCTTATTTGGGAGCAAATTATAAAGAATTCAAAGTCAGCAAACAATGATAACTAACTAAACAAATATTTTTAGAAAATCATCAAAAAACTATTCGCCTTTCCTGGGAATCGAGCCAAATGTCTTCTGCAAAACAACTAAGTGCTACAACCTATGAGTTTCAAGGTCGTTCTATCGTATCCTTGAAATAACCTTAACAAAAGAGTATAGCGATGAAATCGACTACCGATTTAAGTTGGCACCAAACCAATGTTTATATTTTTGTATTAGGCGGCACTGTTGAGACCCAATCACGTATAATTACGTGACCAGACCATACGCGCGGCGGCCTCCAGCACCGCGGTCGCCCAGCCCATTGTTTCACCGAGCCCTGAATACTGGGAGACTCTCACGTACGTTTAGCTCATCGTTCAACAATAACCTATACAGCTATACCTTAGCATGCATTGACTTTCTTTATAAGAAACTCGAATCTAGCGGGTTTACATTGCCACAGTTATCGGAGAATAAGTCGCCATCCTTTTCATCCTTCGTGAATAAACGAGACATCATTATGTATCTCTACTGTTGTCTCAGTAGTGAAAAACAAAGACAATTTTTCACAAGTATCACATTTGCATCTAACAAGTCTTGATTCGAAAAAATCTACACCATCAAATCCAACATTATTCTAGTCCGCTTCTCAGCCTTTTCTGATTATGAAAGAACAAGTGGATTTGGCGGAGGAGATGTCGCATTGGATAGCAAAATATCCTCTTTCTGTCTGTGGCCAACCCTATCGATTAAAGGCAACGCATTTGTGAATACTCTTGGGCAACAGTCACTTCTTTATTTTGGCGAAATCTGGCCGACACTTGCTCGTTTGTCATCTAATTCTATAGAAATCCAATCCTTTTGCTACACGTATAAACAATGAATCAAACGTCTTCGTTCTCACGCGGTACACCGATAACAAACGTAATCCGAACATAAACCGAATATAACGGAAGTCCAAAACATAAATCTCTGCTCTGATAAATGCTAACAAAACATTTCTAGACATACTTACCCTTAGTATATGCCACATAAAACCTACTCATTATAACTTAAAAGATAAAATTGGTAATTGGTTTAAGGTTGGACCGTTTAAGGTGGATTTGAACGTGGGTCGCGAAAGTCACAGATCGACTCACGTGTTACTTTCGAGCGTGAGGTGGTGCTACCAAATTTAGAAGCTTAAGGTACCGGGTGGATACGTAATTAGTCAGCACGCTTCGTATGGGAAATGAGGCGTGGGAGATCGCGTTAATCTTGATACGAGATTGGACTAACAATTGCCATCTCTCTTTTACAAACACTATTAGAATAAGACTGATGATTATTGATTCCGCTGCCATATTTTCTGGTTTTTAAATTATTAATCATAACAGGAATTGATTCATATACTTCCGGATTTAAAATTAATCGTAGATTACTTACTGTGTACACAAGAATAAGTCGGTGTCCATAATATATCTCATATCTATATTTAATTGTCAATGTTAAATAAATCTGTAATCAACCCTTTAATATAGGTTATTTTACACTAAACAAAACTAACTCCTTACTGACATTTGAAGGGCTCCAAGTGAAGTAAAGGCCTAAAGACATATGTAGGTATCACTAATTTCATACTTTAATCACCACATAACAAAACCGTGAAACATAATTAAGTTAACAAGAAAAATAGTGATGTTTAATCAAATGTCGATATCGATAAATAACAATGATTCACTAAATATTTACGTGTCATTAAATGGAACTGTGCGCAATTCTTTAGTCATCAACTTATCTGTGTATGGTGTAAACTTTATCATTAAATAAGTATTCTACAAACAAGAACGCCGACAGGATCGAACAAAAAATACCCAAAACACACATTGAAGAACACAACTTTGAACACAACAAAACATTGAAGAAAACAACCGAATCGGAGCAAGTCCAAAGTAATTCGTCCTTGTCTATAGAATGAGTAATCAATTTCCTATTAACTTAATAAGGCAAAAGTAGGTTTTCCTATTTATTTAAAGAGAATAGGAGTAACTTACCCTGATGTATCACCACATAGTTCCCTCAGCAGCCGGCTCACTTCAGCGCTCGCGAGTTCGGCGTCCGGGATCTAAAAGCAATAATGTCAATTAATTAAACGACAGTACCGAGCAATAAAAACCCTTAACACAAGAATAGTGCAACAGTTCGCGTAGACCGACGAGCTATGCAAATCAATACATATAGAAGGCGTAATAGTAACGTCGAATTAAAATAAGTAATCACATTTTGCACAGATGGCTGTCAATGTAATTTATATTGAGATATTCCAAAGTTTTAAAGTGATGATATAAGTTTGTTTATAATAAGGCTATGATTCATCATCGTCAGCTCACTATACGTCCCCACCGAGGGGCTCGGAGCCTACCCTATTATTAGGGGGGGTGTAATAGGCTATGATTACAGCCTTATAAATTGTTTACATAGGTTTGTAAGTAATTCTCATTTTCATTGAATCTGCGAATCATCTGCGACTTATATCTAGTTCAGATGTCGAGTAACAGGTTCAGTAGACAGCCGTCGCCCCTGACCTTGGCTGACACAGCCTACGTGCCCCTAAATCCTCGCGCGCCGGTCGCCACTGCTCCCAGCCTCGTCCAATCCGTGCAGTTCCCGGTACATGCAACGATTACGTCACCTACGATAAGGCGCCTATATTTTCGTCTTCGTGCTAGTGATGGCTTGTTTTTTATCGATACATAGAAGACAAAAATACAAAAAAAAAATCATTTTTTTTGTACATATTCATTTAATATTATTATCAAGTTATGTTATTATTAATGACAATATGAAAAAAACAGATTACTTAACTTAAATACTTCATATTATTACTGTAATAAGATTTTTCGAAGGATCGCAAAACGATTATCTTTTTTTACTATTAATTGTATGTTTAACTATAACCCGACAAAATTGGCGATGCTGAAGATAGACAACGTGCAACCAATGCGACCAATGCGGACAATTTTAACGTCCAATAGAGACATAGGGAATTCTTGACAATTCAATATAGCAGTAACTTGTGACAATTTTATCAGTTAATTTCGGTTAAACGTAAACTAATCCAGGATGATTAATATTAAAAAGAACAAAAGGTTTTATCGATAGGGTCGTCGGAAGGCAACAGCACGGGGCGCCCGCGGCGCGCGCTCAGTCTGATTCGAAACGTCGGTGACCGCGCGCGTGTTACATCACTAAAGGACGCATACACGGAAACAATGGTGAGTTTTCATAACAATTATAAATTCGCATAAAACATTTTATTTAAAATTTAAGTATACAACAATAGACAAACGCTTTTTTTTATGAATTAAAAAATATGTATAATGAAAAAGTCTTGGAACAAATCGAAAATTGTAAAAACTAAATATAATACGAATTGTAGTCGAAAGTGTATGAGATTATTTTTAAAATAGAACTTTACGAATGACAGTTTTATAGCAACTTACGAAACGCAAAAAATTATTCACGTTAACGTTTATAAATAGACGAGAAAAACGATTCCACGGAAACATTGAAAAATGCGTTAATTTTGCACGCGACATAACAACGTGTTTTGTTATATTTTTGAACTACATACCGTATCGTAGATATCGGCCGTGATTAATTACTAGAAAATTATTACTTCTACATCAGACCTGACAATTTTCATTCGCAATTTAAAATATGTTTTTTTTTATATAAAGCAGTTCATCCATCAGCTGTTGCACGTAACCTTGAGTACATGACCTATAGTAGTATCAAGGAATTTGTTTAGTTATCCAAAAAAAAATAATTATATTAGTATTACAAATTTGAAATTACTGCTCATCCTAAGAGGTCAATGTCTGGGTCTGCGTCAACAAGACTATTAAATGAAAGCTTGCTATTGTTAATTACTTCAAAAACAACAAAGCAATAGTGAAGGTATATAGGATATAGGGTATAGATAGGATAAATCTAAAAGGTTGAAAAAACTTAAGATTATCTAAAAAAACAGGTACGACATCATCATCAGCCTTCGTATGGCTACAGTCCTTCCCCAATACTGTCTTCTACGATTTGATTCACAAAAAATATTAAATTAAAATAATCAACGTGTCACTGTTACCACTGACTCATATGTTAATATATTCAAAATAAGAATATCGGAAATCGAATTAACAAATGACAACAGAATCATTGCTCTATTACGAATCTACGCAAAGGACTAAACACAATTCTGTTAAGAATCGTGCCATCATTTAGAAAGATTTGGTTAAATTAGATTTTTGACAATAATTAAGAACAACGTAAAACAACAGACGCACACAACACATCGACGTAGTAAATAAACCAAAGCAATCAGTACATGCAGTCATTATTCTATTTTAGTTTAAAACAAACACGAGGAAAACGAAACAATTCAGTTCCGAGTATAGCGAATTTGCACCAGTTTGTTACACAGGACGTTTGCTAGCACCGTGTCCATTTAATAACCGAATTCTATTCGACAAAAAAAAATGTGTAGTTTAAAAATCGAACACCATGTGTAAATATAATTTCTCGTTTCTTTTGTATATGTATAATATATAGTCATTTGTTTTTGCGGTGCGGTCAGAGCTGCGGTCACCGGGAGTATCAAGTAGATGCAGGAACACTTCATGTTATCTGATTTGATCTCAATGTGCAATGAGTGAAGACTAATATTGCGATAGGAGACAAAATATATTTATAATATTAGTTTTTACGACCGATTTCACTGGCGTAGAATTAACTTTCCAGTTACAGAGCATACCCGAAACTAAAGCGGACTTGCGGACAAACAGACAATTTAAAAAATCTTGACATTCGGCAACTCAATTACAGTAGTCTAGAAATATACTTTGATATTTAATAAAGTGGCTCTAATTTTATTAATTATGTATATTAATTTGTAAACTCAAGCTCTCAAAGCTTTCGTAAACCAAAGTAATAAAATTATATCGTAAAAATATAGTCGATCCCGCTAATGCTACTCACAATTGAAAAGCTTTTCATTGTTCACAAAACTTTTTAATTAAGCTTCTATATTCAATTAGATAATCAGACAACATAATCTTAGTACCAACTATTCTTGTCGACCTAGATTTCTTTTCGTCGTCCCAGTTCTATCGAGAGATTTTTTGTATATTCCAACGACTCTATCATGTAACACAAAATGCTCGCAGTTTAAGAACTGCCTTGACGGTAGTAAACACTGGGTTATTTCTGTACTTGTTTTACGAACGCGTCCATTGTTTAGACGACATGTATTTTAATCAGGGATCTATTCGAATGAGATAGGCAATTACCGTGTTATTTTCAATTGCGATTTTTTTTTAGAAAATCACTTTTATTTTCGTCACAATAACAAAAAGAGTAGATAAAAATAAACGCTTCGTATACGATGACACTTCCAATATTCTTTTATTAGTTTTAGTGTTAACTTTAGTCTATAACTTCCGCTAACATAATTTAGTTAAGAAAAAACAACTGCAAAAATAATTTACATTTTACTGTAATTTATATGGAAAATGATATTGAATATTATGATGAATGATCAACATTAATATGTGAAGCGTGGGGCGCCCTCCAGGTGGGATGACAGCTTCGAACAGGAGAAAGTCATTGAATGCGGTGGACCGCATACTGCGGAACACATTTGGGAAGGACTTCTGTAGCGGGCAAATGTTGACAATAGTAAGGAGCATGTCTCGTGTGTCCCGCTGGCCTGTGTTCGTGTAAATCCAAGTCTATCTCCACCCACCGTACGCAATAAACGTACTAAGGTATTAGAGAGATACATAAAAAATCTATTTCCACTCGTCGCGGCTCGCACTGTTACTAGTATAAATAAGTGTACACCTCATGTTTTCACACGGTCCGTCCGTCTTATTGTTAGTCACGCAATCTACGGTGTAACAGGTGGCCTCCAAAATAGATCTTTTCATGTCACTCGATAGTTCAACGGGTTACTGTTAAATAGCAGAAATTAAAATATTTTTAGATATTATCATATTTGTATTTCTTCGTCGATATGTGCAGGTTGCATCGCAATGTTTCCCTTAGAGTGAAAGCTTCGAAGAAATTCGTAAATCGAACAACACATTGGTACACGGCGGGAATCGAACATGGACAATGTTGAGTTAGTTCCGGTTTGATCAAGTGCTTTACAACTGTGCTACCAATGCTCGTTTATGTAATATACAAAATCTAACATAACTATGATATACATTTTTTTTAATTATAACAAAAATCCGCAAATAAAAATATTTTTTTTATAAAACATAACAACACACAGTTAACTGTCAATCATGTCGCAGTTTATGTGAAGTTTAAAACCGGCGTTACTTTGTGTAAAACCACTGTACATTAATTTTACGACTACAATAAATCTTGTAAAGATTTATTAGGTGCCAAGACATAGTAGCTTGTTATTCTACAACACACACACATTGAAAAATTTCGACATGTAAGAACCTTGTATTATACGAAAATCGTATAAATATATAGAATTAATCTGTCTCATTCTTATGTACTGTGATAGAGGGAGAGGCAAATACTGGATATTTGTGCGTATAGTCGATTACAAAATCGGTCAAAAGCCGATTTCCCACACAATGGCGGGCAAGTCTGCGATCACAATGCATCCCACGCGATGCTATTTCAGTGCTGGATGATCCCGCTGGAGTGCAGGGCTGCAGCTAAGGTCGGACGAATGCTTTGAATATAATACACACTATTTACATTATTTCCGAATACGCTATCACATAACACAGACAATAGATTTCTAAATTACTTTTTATCCCACGCACCCAAAATTGTACTAATCACTTAAACAATGCCTTAAATTTCTCTAAATAAACCTACACTAAGGAGCTCCTCTAGCGTTCAACAAACAACTGCTGTTGTGATTGTGTGCATGTCTTACTTCATTTCTTAATATCAAACATTACTAATGAAAATATGGTGTATTCATTCTGAACAACGTTACGAAATGGTTACTATTACAAAGATTAACAATAAGGTTGACTCCGAGCTTTTCAGTGGGGGCGTAAAGTGATCTCGTGATACCACTTATAAAAACGGCTTAACTCACGTGTAAATTGGTGGCTCTTCTTTAAGGTGAGTGGGATTGGCACTATAACGCGTTCGCGGCCCGTCTCTCACACTAGGACGAACGAATAGCACCCTCGCGAAGAAGAGCCCCCTATGGGCTCGAAACAAGTCGTTACCGACACCGATTTACACGTGAGTTAAGTTGGTTTTATAAATGAGGTCTTAGAGAATGACATTGTTCATTTTGACATTTGACACTAAACAATAAAGTTCCATATTAATGGATATGAAAATGTCACTCGTTTAATACGATCATTCATTGATAGTTCGGGTGTCTTCGTGTTCCGATAGAGATCCGAGTTTGCCCGAATTGAAAATAATTTCACACTACATCTGTACTGCACTAGGTATTTTATAACTCTTTTTGACATTGACAGGGTGGCGCCAGTGAGCTTTCATAATTTAGTTTGAGATATGAACTCTGAGTTACATGACTTTCTCATACTTTGTATTCCTATGTTATTGACGAACGAAATGTTAGACAAAAATCTATTATTAAAAACTATTTTTTTTTCAATGTCTAACCTTGACCCGAAAGGTTAATAGAAATCAATAAAAAAAAATACAATTTTTAGTCTATTAGTCTGTATTGCTAGGTAATTTCACAGGTGTCGAGATAAACTGCATTAAATTATCATAAACATGCCATTTTATAAATAAATCAATGGGTTATTCCCGTGTCGTTCAGACAAATAGGCACAATCACGTATCTATCTCGCCGTATGTCCGGTTGTGAAAATTATGGTTAGTTCTAAATAAATGTGGGGTAACGGAATGTACCGATTGAAAGAAAAGACGATCGCGGACTTCAGCAAGAGAGTCAGACGACTGATGACGTTGGATTGATTAGTTTACTGTACGAGAAAGGAGCAAACGAGCGGCGGGATCACAAAAGCGACCATCGACGTCCATGGACACCTGCAATACTAGAGGAACCACAGTAGCGTTGCCTTTCAGAGAGAGATACGCTCGCTTCTTGTAGGACCCTAAGTATATTTAACGAAATATTTTTATTGTTCATAATAATATTACTTTTTCAACATCCCACATAAATACAATAATATTCATCATCATCAATGTCTGTCTACTGGACAGGTCTTAGACAATTCTTGCACAGTATTGTCTTCCTGCAACCAACGACTTCCCGCCGTCTGTACTAATAATAACACCACTAAAAAACATTCAGACACTTTTTTTAACGCATATATTAAAACATTTGTTTTATCCTTAAAGTCTTCTATGTAATATTTTAATCGACTTCAAACAGGAGGTTCTCAATTCGTCTGTATTTACGTGTATAACAGAACGTCGACACCGGGTGTCATGATTTTGAGTTTTTTTGATCAAAGGGTATGGTTGCATGTGCAATTTTTTTACTTCAAAAAACTCTCCAGTAATTTTTGTTTTATTCCTAATAATGGGACATTTCATTTTAGTGGTTGCAGAAATCCTATATAACAAAGTTTACTCTTTATGTACTCTTTATAGATTCTTAAACAAACATACTCCCTCTAGCGGTGAAATTAATCATTAGACTCATACTATCTAAGATAAAAGATTTAAACGATGTAGGTTTACAATGGCAAATCAACAACATCGTTCCAACAAGGCCTGCAGACAAAAATGCAGACGTTCGGCAAGGCAAGCGGGTGTCAACGCCGTGGCTTTGGCCTCGTCGGAATTACGATGACACTTTTAAAGTGGGTTTACACGGAGCGTATTTTATCAACGAACGAAATACAGATAAGCAATTCAACACCTTGTAGACGGAGAGATTTAAAGAATAGAGTGGATATTACAAACATTTTCTTAAAAACAATATCTCCAGTAGCGAATACACTATACAACGTGGTGGCGATCTTTGGGGGCCGCCCACGCCCAACAGTGGGCGACGTGTGGTTCATATGATGATGATCTTATTCATCGTGTTGTTACCTAGTGGTTGGGTTATTGTTCTGTACGTGTGAACATATGCACGTACTACATATATAACGGCATATACCTCGCATGTCTATAGTTTTAGAGTCTGAGTTACGAAAACCTCCAGTTCTATTAAAGAGCTTACATATCGACGTTTGATTTTTAATTCTATAGATATAGAGACGTAACATAAACCGAACATTATTTAAAGATCAAGCACTTGAACAAAAAAAAACATCAATAGTTTTTTGTATGGAAATTCCGCGTGAATTCACGTGAGATGTTTAAGATACATGTGTTGAGTCATTCTTGGGGATTTTTTCCACTAAACGGTCTAAATTAGTATGATATAACATAACTTTAATGTCTTCCTCAATGTTTTTCGTTTTATAAAATTAATTAAAACAGCTTTTTTGTGCGACTGTGTTCAAATTGATAAACATGGGACAGTATGCACTGACAGATTAAGCAAATATTTACAAAAACAAAGAGATCTATAAAAACTTATAAAAATCGCCGCATATAAATCGTAAAGATAAAATATAATAAAATAAAAAAATAATAATTCTTCATTTTTGTCAACATAAGTAACATTTTTTTTATATACTACGTATAAAACGGCTTAACTCACACTTTTTAAAACTTTAATAGTATATTTTTTTATATAATTAAACTTAGTGCATTGAAACGTATATTTATTAGGACCTCAATACTGTAAGACGGCAGAAAATAAATAAAAACAAGTGCGTAACACTAGTACACACGCCGCTGTGTGTATACTGCAAGTACAAAAAATTGATCGATTACGAAAATTTAATTTGGCTATGGAAATAATTTGGGTTAAAACACCTCTGGCTTACGCAAATCTCATTTGCCAAATCGAGTAAAGTCGTCTTTGTCATTTGATACGAAAAAAATCTGATGCAAGAAATTCACCTGCAATCCATTAAAGTCTGGTGACGGTCACGTGGTCGAGAGTTCGAATCCCGCCATTCGACTATTGTAAACTACATCCTAACAAGCCCAGAGTTTAGTTGGATTTGTAATATATAAGTAAATTAACAAAAATCAGCTAATACTTTATCAAAAGAAATAATTAAGAAGTGTTCATCGGTCGCATTATAGAAAAAAGAGAATTAACTCCACCTATCTAAAATAACCCAGACATAAAATATAGTTTTTTCTACAAAATTAATTTTATCCTTAAGAACAAACAAGCGTGTCCACTAGGAAAACCAACTCGTAAACAATTATTTAATATTATTAGTATTGTAAAAAACCTTTGTTGGTTTCACTCAACTACACATTTAACTTGTCCATTTAACTGAGAGAAGTTGTATGTTGTTTTTTTGTATGTTGTTTTATTAACGCATTGAATTTATTTCTGTGCGCCGGGGCCAGGTGCATCCCGGATATTCCATTTAACAGCATCCGGGTATCTTTTTCTTAATTTATCTACATTACCTACATCATATAAAAGACAAAAACGTTTTTACGTTCAGTGGATGGACTAAAATTTATTTGTGAGTACACTTTCTATTCAATAGATGGCGCTGCACATATACAAATACTGTAGCAATTTAACTTGTACTCCGTATAAATATCAGTGAAATACTAAAAAGATAATTAAAGAGAACAGGCGCCAATAGTCTAATGGTTAAGAGGACGGATTTCCGATCACGTGTCCGAGAGTTCAAATCTCGCCATTCGACTATTGTAAACCATGCATGAGCCTTGAGTTTAGTAGGATTGGTAAAAGAAATTAAAATTGGTAAAAGAAGTTAATTATTAAAATTAGTAAATTGACAAAAATCTGCTATTGTATAATAAATAAAATAAGTTGTCATAACCGGATGTCAGACAGAGCGATTAGAACCTATGGAGTTAACTGAATCAACATGACTACAATCACTGAGCATGTGCTGACCTATGTAAGAATTCAAGCACAAGCCTATAGCTTAGTTGTTAGAAAAAAATACTGGTAAAAAGACTTCGCTCTGTTCTCTATTTGCAATCTTAAAGATGTTTAATGTGAGTTGTGGTTTCAGCGTGGCCTCGTCATTCGAGAAGCTGTTAAATATAATTCACTAAACAGCCAGTGACGTGTTCAATAATCAGGACCTTAGTGTTGTCGATTCATTTCGGAGGTTCGTGAAGGTGAAATGAAAGCTCACTGCATACGCACTTAATGACAATTCGTGACGTCATCACGTTACCGGACGCCGCGTCGTCACTGCCACTTAACATGTACATCACAACAATGTTAACTAACTATATATAATAGTATAAATTTGTGTGTTAATACAACAGAAAGACCTAAAGCTTACTCTAGATTTGCTAACGATCTACTGACTGTCCAAATCGACCTGAGAAGTGCTCTTAACAACACATCAAACAAAAGAAGGTATCAATCAAAGCGCCAATAGCCTAATAGTTGAATAGGGACTACCGACCTAACAGTCGTGTCGAATTCCGACATCGGACTATTGTGCACCATATCCTAACATAAACTTTTTCAAGCTTACCAGGATTGGTTACAGGAAATATAAGTTAAGTTAAAAAAAATCTACTGATATTATAAAAATAGAGGGAGGAGAACACCAAGTAAATACGATAACCAACCAAGAAGTCAACCAATAACACATTCGAGTAAAACGAGCGTAAAACAATAGACAATCTACACTTAACATCATCAAGGTATGATTAAGTTTTTGACATGATTTATATATCAAGTTGAACTAAGTTTTCTTACCAAACAATAATAACACGAAACGCGTGCGAAGCCAGGGGACATAACTAGTCTATAAATGAACTATTTTAGTACGTAACCTCCAACAAAGGAACGGACGAATGCCAACAATATTACTAGGCGGCAATGCGTCACAGAAACGAAGCTGTGTGTGATATCAGGGGACGTTGTGTGCATTGGAATCGAATCTATTACCGATGTACATGCATAACTCATTCTCATTGACATCGTTTGTGGTACCGCTAAATCTCAATAAAGCTTAATATATTTCAGTCCCTAGCGGCTCAGTAGCTCAAACTATGTCATTTTAATGATGAAGATTCGATTTCTTGCAAGACCTTAATCTATTTTCCTGACCGGACGCAAGTTTATCCAAAAGTAGTTTATTAAAGTATATAGTAGATAACATCAAAATATATGTATAAAGTAAGATTTGAAGCGTCAATAGCATAATGGTTAAGGGTACGAAATACCGATCTAGCGTGGGTTCGAATCTGCAATTGTCGTGAACAATATCCTGACACAGTTTCAAGCTTACCTGAAATGATTAAAATAAATAATAGTGAATTTACAAAAATCTACTTAAATTTTATTTAAAAAAGACTGCACAATCTTTAGATATAGTTATTTGGTGACAGTAATAAATACTAAAAAAAAAATTTCCTATGGATTTACATAAATTAGCAGTACAGTTGAAGTTTTTATCCGAAACAGTGCCCCATCACTAGACGCCTTCGAAGCCGGAGCTCGGCTGCCGTGGGCGGATCACATAGTTAAACTACACGAGTATATCATCAATGTACTCAATAGATTAACTCGGTAAGAACAGTATCAATTCTCAGTAAAGTTTATTTCTGAGGTCAGAAACATCCCTGTTCATGGCTGTCGCCAAGCCACGGGAGCTGCCTCTTTCGAATACCAAAGACGCTTTCTTTCCTTACAAGTTCCTGACATCTCGTTTTTCATATTAACACATAACCAACTCTATCTTGCGCCTTTTGTTGAAGTTCCTAAACGGGATTTGAATACGAGAAGACTTCACTAAGCGACTGAATCTTTGAAAAAAATGTTACTGCCTATGTAACTTAAAAAACACGTTTCTAAGTTATTTTTAAAATAGAAAAATGTTAAATATTGTAATAAACAGAGTTAAAACTTCTTTGCCATGAATGTGTCAACATCCGTTTCTAGCATTCAAGTTATTATGTAAAGTGACATTCAATCAGAAATCATATTTATGATGGATTCTAAATGGCGGTTTTTCCACACTTCATCACTGTTACGATTTAAACATATGACTGTTGACAATTACATAAATGTAAAGTTTTTGTTGTCATCCGACCTTGCCATCAAGCCGTGTTAGTCATTCACTTGATAAAAACTACTTTACCACTCGCGTACTGTCGACGCCCTCTATCTCTACTGAGATAATTATCATTACAATCCTTTGTCTGCCCACTGCTGGACATAGGCCTTCACCATAACCTACCACTAAGCGATCTACTAACTAAAAAGGTCCAATATATAGTAGCAGTGTACAAAATTTGAAGTGCTTCTGCTTACATAAATTAGACTTTCAATCAAAAATATTCATGGAATATCTTACTGGCAGAAGACTGAATCTTCTTTTTATAAGAGAAGGGGGCAAACAAGCGGCTGGATCATCGAGGTGGTCGTCGACGCCCATACATCTGCAGCATTAGAGGAGTAGATACAGTGCTTTTGAGGAAGATACGCTCGCTTCTTGAAGGAGTCTAAGTCGTGCTGGTTTGGAAATACCGCCGAAGATAGATAGTTCCACAACGCGGCTGCTCGTGGTAGAAAATTACGTGAGAACCGCACAGTCGAGGAGTGTCAGTCATCCAGGTGGTGCGGCTGGAACCGGTCGGTATGTCGAGATCTTTGTATATTTTCTATAAAAATATGTACATTGATTTGAATTCATACATAATTTGTTATATAGTGTAATAAGTTCAGATATGCTAGGCATTCATCTGATCAATAACTTCCTGGTTGAGTGTAAATTTTATTTAATTATAATAAATAAATATTACAATCTAATGAGTTGTGGTCGTCAATTATAATATATATATCAGGAGCAGATACAATGGATTCATGTCTATATGCACATAGACATGTATATACATGCTACTATATTATCTATTAAAATAAAATCCTAGTATGGAGGATACTGTGAAAGACGTGGAGAATAGAGCGACCCGCTAGGACTAACGACTTAAAAAACACGATTTTATAATTCCTAAGTGCCGAATATACTTAAGGCCTATGTCCAACAGTGGGCAGACAGGGGTTGATGATGATGATGATAATACTTGTAAAAAATATGTTATCTTAGTTTCTATGAAAGATTTATACAAATTGCATATTTTCATATGAGCGTGTCCATGGAGACCTACTCTTAGTGAAGTAACAATGTGAAATCCATGTCGGTGCACGCTTACTTCCGCCGCGCGGTCAAGAGTGGTCATTTCGCCTATAAATATCAAGCAGAGGAAATCCTTAATACCTTGTCCAAGGACCACGGGCTCGTAAAACGATGAGTTACAATTTAAGACCGCAGGATCCGGCTTCGAGGGTGTCTAGATTAAAAAAAAAACAATACTTTTGTGAGTCATTATTTTTAAACTGTCCAAGTTCATTTGTTTATCTACCTATAAAATTATTGTAATTGGAATGTCCTTATGTAACATAAGAAGGCGGAAGAAGGAGATGGAAGGCATTGGTATGACCTAAGTCCAGCAGTGGGCTGACAGAAGCTGCTGATGATGTTTAATATAATATAAAAGAAATTTAATTTAACATGAGCACATGCACAATAAGGTAATGCGTTTGAATGTGGATGGCTATAAAGGTAGAGGAGGACGGTGTGTGTGGTTGTGTGAAAGATATGCCGGATCATCATTATCAGCTTTTGTTATCATCGCAGGGCTGTTAAAAAGCAATTAATGCTTCCTTTCATTAATAGATACCATCGCACACCATCTTGTTGACTGGCATTCCACAACAGTCCGTTTTTCACGCAACTTCTTGCCGCGTTGTGGCATGGTCTGACCTCCAATACGACTTAGGGTCCTTCAAGAATCGAGTGTACCTCTTTCTCAAAGGCCGGCAACGCATCTGTGGTTCCTCTAGTATTGCAGGTTTGGGCGTCGATGATCGCTCTTGTAATCTCGCTGCTCATTTGCCCTCTTCTTGTACCAAAAAAAAGATTGTCATTATATATTGAGAATTGAAACCGTCATTGACAGGACTGAGTCAACCAAATAATTCAAGTTGTAACAAAACCAATTAACTTTTGTATCAATAACATATTTTTTTATAATAAGATAATTTTCGCGAATTAAAAAAAATGTATGTTAATAAATCGTCGATATTGTTAATAATATTTATTGATAATTAATTCAATATTTTGTATTTAATATGAAACGTTGAATGACGTATATACTTCTTCGTTTAAAACCTGTTTTTTTTTTTTACACTAGAAAAATATTGAAAAATATTAACGAGCGTATAAAGGAAATAATAATATAAATTTCGCCAAACTGGAAACATAATCGCCACCTGCGTAATGTTTTGAAAATAATCATTTTATTATAAGACTAATTAGAAATCAGAATAAAACTATCTCTAGGGGAATCATTCACGCCCCGCTGTGCGTCGGGTTGGAACAAGTTTTATATTTATATCAATGTAGAAATATTAATAATTCATTAATTAAACAAATAATAATCATCCAAAATGACCAAAAATCGCCAGGTCGAGCGGACCTCGACCCGTATGCAGGACACTCCCGCAAACTGGACCAGATCGTCGGTTCTCGCGGGAGGCCTACATCCGTCAATCTGTAAAATAGGGTTTATAAGGATTGAATGCTCCGTGAAGTTTTTATTCATATTACATTACAAGCTTCCAAATTCTTACTGGGCTTATTTCAGCAACCTTGTTTGCATTGCTCATTAACCTACATTGTAATTTCATTATAAACCGGACTACGGATGCAAATAACACTAAAGTCTAAACTTGGTGAGTCATTTAAAAGTCCTTCGCAAAATAAAATTCTTAGACTTTATTTAATGCCACCTAATATATGTATATATGTATATTAAAGGAATGAAATAATTATAAGATGATTGAAGATAGTACTTCGAATACAAAATGGTTCGAATCGACAATTCAATGATCCTAAATCTTTTAATGCAATAACTATGTAATTTTTATTTTTAACGTTTACAAAAATAGAAGGCATTGGTTACTTTAGATCAAGTCAGCTTAGTGAAGGTACTAATGATCTACTGAAACTGGTTTCGTGTGTGAAATAAATTAATAAAATAAAGTAAATAACTACAGAAAATGTTAGTAAAATTAGTAATGTGCACAAAAGGTTTTGAAAAATACTAAATTTTGTTATGTGATCTGACACAAATTATCATAACTAAGACTTTATGAAAGAAGATATACGTAAGTGAGTTCAGATATGAGCTGACAGAGATGTATGGAGTACTGTGACGTCAATACTTATGGAAATGTTTGTAACGATCACAAATTTTCTTAACAAATTTTGTTAATGTTATTGCATTAATGTTCCAATAAAGTTGCCCGACTGATCCTTACTACATTAGTTAGTAAATCTGTTTGTAATATAGATGGAATCGAATCGATTGTCAGCTTCAGCGAGATAATTGTTATCAAGTGAATTTAGCGCCATCATCCCGGAGTGCACGGCGCGAGATAGAGACGTCACCACAAAAGGTCAGTGTGTGCGTTTCATAAACGTTCGTATAAAAGCGTGCGAGAGGGCAGTCGGTAACAAAGTGGCTACTAGTTACTTGCGACCGGAGAGGCGTTGTGTCATCCGATGTTTTAAATATTGACAGCAAGACAGAGACGGTTTCAGTGTGTTGTGCTTAACATTGTGGAGTGGTCGGAGGTTACGGACACGTATAGTACCATTTAATTGTGAGTTTATTTTTTATTTACATTTTTATTAATAGTGTTTTTGTGTGCCAATGTTTTTTTTTTTTGTAAATGTTTTATTGATAGAAACTATTTTTGCTTTTTTTTTTATTTTTTTAAAGTAAATAATTTAGAAAATCCGTTATTAAATCGATGTATTTTATTTTTCACGTTACATATTTTCATTTAATTAAAATAAAAATCGTATTTTTTTAGTTCAAAAGCTCATGTTTAATATAAGTAGCCGTTTACTTAGTTGTGATAAATTTCGGGAGTTCGTTGATGTCTTTAGCTTGAAAAAAGCTCGGAATTGGCGCCAAAATTTTGAGACGAAAGGAACATTTTCACCAAAAAGTTTTTTATGCGATTTGACAAATCATTATTAGTTACATTTATAAATTTACTTATAAATTCATGAAATAAGATACGAAATGATATAAATAATTATATTTTACACTCTAATAATATTTTAAGCAATATGTATCAATGCCTTAAAAAGTTCATAAAAAGGAGTCGCCTCTTTTTTTTCTAAAAAGAAAAAAATATTCTAAAAAAATAATAAAAAAAAATCTATCACTGAAAATTTAAGTCTTAAATACAGATAGATGTACCTATTACATGCCTGAAAAATGAGACGAAGAAAATGCCTTTGGTGTCCTTTTATAAGGAGGAAATACTTTCAGTGTTATCATTTCCAAAATTAAATGACGTTTCGGAAATCAATTAAACGTCAAAATTGTATGAAACTACATCTATATTAAATATCTATGCAATAAAGATCTCTTATTTGTGATTTAATTCGACTCCACTGCCATCTATTGACCATCACTAACTTATTAAACATAATTTATCAATTGCCTTCTGATTGCATCTAACTATTGAATAATCATTACGCAAGTCTTTGTCAATGAAAGACAATAAATGATTTTTTTATAACAAGATTGATTGACGCAAATTATCGTCGTCTGTCATTTTAATAACTTGAACACTTACATCCGCTTGACAGACAACAGTCGGTTGCGCAATTGTTAGCGCTATATCGGACCTGGTTCGATTCCAGCATGTACAAATGTGTTTTTCGATTTCCGAATTTCGTATGTACATTAAACGACGTTACGGTAAAGGAAAACAGCACGATGCCTGCACATATTGGTGAAGAAATTCAAAGACATGTGTAAAGTAAATGTACTGGGCCAGCATTGACTATGGCCTAGTCACCCCTAATAATAGGGGAAGTATAGTGAGCTAGATTCAGCTAACCATTTTTATTAGGCGCCAGTAGTGTAGTGGTTAACGTTTTCCGAATGCGTGGTCGTGGGTGCGAATACCGTTCTTTGACAATTGTAAACCATCTCCTAGCACAAGTCTAGAGCTAAGTTGGTGAAAGAAAAATTAGTAAATTAACAAAAATCGACTAATATTTAAGATAAAATTGTCCGGTTTCTGTGTAGTCATGGCTCGAAGGTCGTTGCGTAATGCGTGTGCTTAGGTGCAAATCTTTGCTACGTGAAAGGTCAATTATTTACTTTAAAAATGTTGATAACATATAAATAAACATAGATGTATTACGAGATCGCCGACGTTCTTTTTGCAACTTTTAACTTATTTATATAAACATATTCTTAAGATATTTACATCGTTTGAATAATCTAAAATCAACGCATTAAGTAACGCTTAAGTATTTCGATCTCGCAAACAAAATTACTATAATTTCATCATCAGAATTTGTAAACCTTAACCCTTCCTAAATTTATTTATTTATTTATTTATTTATTGTTTACACTTACAGCTAAAATAATCACAAAAGTACATATAATGAAAGGAA
>JAODUI010000005.1:6139261-6166293 GCA_027563995.1 Papilio gigon | reverse complement strand
TACCGACTAGTTTCGAGCCCATCGGGGGCTCATCTTCAGGGTGAGTGGGAACGGTACTATCGCGCGTTCGCGGCCCACCCGGACATCGAGTTGCACGTGAGTTAAGTTTAATTCAACTTAGTAATTCAACAAATAATATTTACTGAATTGTAATTGGCACGTCGGTAACAAACAAAGTTTTCTGCCGCATGTGCCAACTCACGGTTCGTTATTTAAATTAGAATTCCAAATTTAAATGTTGACTTTAAGACACAGGGTCCTACTAAGATGCCTAGAGTCAAAACCACATAACAAAACCATAGATTAATATAAAAGTAGTATATTATAGATACTAAAGACAACTTCCACCGTCTGTTGCAACTAATAATTACGTGTTATAATAACCGTTTCAAAGTCAGTAAAGGTTAACCTTCGAGCTCAATGCATACCTACGTCTTCTCGTCTATACTGCAGACACCTTATAAGGCCCAACTTTTTATACATGCCTAATATAAATGTTTTTTTTTCTATTCGCTTTCTGATTTATGCCAGTATGATTGGTTTTCGTTTTTATTTTTTTATGAAGTGCCAGTAATATTTTAAAAGATAAGAAGAATGAAAAAAAATGATCGAGGAATACGCATATTTGAAATTAAAATTACTTAATTAAATAGTTAATAAAGTTGGCATCCAGTTATTTACGATAACGTAATATTTATTTAATCTGTGTAAATAATTTCACCATAGGCAAGATGAAATTGCGCGGGAACGGAGACAAGAACACACACGTGCACACAACATTCAATACCGGCGTTTCGATTGGCATTCCATAGTGCGGTCACTTTCTCCGTATCGGACACGTCGTTCGCAGTTACTTGGCAGTTACACAATGTAATGCTGTCAGCGAAATGTCTAATTTATGTGTAGGGCTGTACATTGTCTTGTACAGATATATTGAACAAAGATTTTCTTTCGTAATTTTTCGGAAAAGTTCGTATTTATCGTGTTCTGTCAAATAGCTTCAGTACCCATCTTAAAGAATGACATTATTCATTTTGACATTTGACACTAAACAATAAAGTTCCTTATTAATGGATATGAAAATGTCACTCATTTACTAGTTATTCGTTGACAGTTCGGGTGTCATCGTATTCCGATAAAGATCCGAGTATTCCCGAAGGCAAATAATTTCTCATTGCATTTGTACTTTAATATTGTAATTAAACAAACGTAATAAGATGTTGACTATTAAAGTGTTATTAAATTGTCATTACACTACGATAATCATTAACGTTTAACCTTCAGAACTATTTGCATAGAATTGCAGTCAATAATTACATCTCGTTGCTCTAAACCAGAGATTCCCAAACTTTTTTTCATGTAGACCCCCTTTCGACTCCTTTCAAAATCTTAATGGTTTCGTTGAAACCTCCCGTTGCTATATTTCCTCTTTAACTATTGAACTCTCAACATTATTTCTGCCAGATGTGTCGACCCTCTTGATTCGGGTGGTCCTTAGATCCTGAAATCCTCACATGCTCACATAAAATAATTTGTTTAATATACATACAAATAAATCATGTTTTATATTGACTAAGATTTATTATGCAAGTGGCATACCTGTTAGTAACCAACCGGTTATCACGCTGAGGCAAGTTGTTTATAGTTAATAACAATGTTATTATAAAATCGACAAATGTAGTCTGACAAAGTTATCTGACCATCAATGTCACTAAATCCTTGTCGTACTGTTTTGACATGTTTGTTTGTCACTTTTTGTGTCTACGTAAGTTTGAAATATATTCTGACAGAACTCCCCGCGACAGCAGCGCCTCTACCGGCCCAAATAAGTGTCGTGTTATAAAACAATATTTGCAATAAAAGATATTCAATGTGTATAAGGCAAAGTGATTAGCGTTTTTCATGCACAAAGGGATTATATGGATTGTTTAGTTTTATATAAAGTTATGAAGCAAATTTATAATATGACTAGGTTACAAAGATTGGATAATGTGGTTTGTGATTTTTATAAAAAATTTATGATCAAATAATATATCAGGATGAAGAGTCAACCTCACTTGCCGTACATCTCCGACGAGTACGTGTTATTGTTCCTCCACTCGAATTACTTCAAAATCAAAGAGACAAAAGACACAATTGAATGCTACTTCACGCTGCGCAACAACACACCGGACCTCTTCAGCAACCGCGATCCTCTAACGCCAAAGAACAAAACCATTCTGGATATCGCGTAAGTTATGTCTGGCAGTTTTTACTTACGCTATTTTTTTAATAGTGCAAACATTGTTGTTATTTTTCTTTTAATAAAATGACTGTAATTATAATGCACCAGTATCACATAGTTTTATTACTAAAGAAGTATTTAGTTCTTTTGGAAGGTTGCCAGATTGTGCGGCTGCAGATTCGATCAATGAACACATAGCGTTGTACTATTAGTAACGTCTATTAGATATGAAATTACTACTAGAAAACAATATACTGCTGAGTATATGATGCTTAATTTTAAATAATGTTTGCTGCAATTAAAGTCGTTAATTGACCGCTATGTGCGAATGTGTATTCAGCAGAACGTACACTAAGGAAACTGCCTATGTTAATGAACTCTGAGTGGGGTTTCACGCTATTTTTTTTTATTTTAGTTACTAATTTGACCAGTATTGTATTTGGCATTATACTGTAAATTGACAGTTAATTATCTCAAATGTAACTTACAAAGCAAATTAATTTTTTTTAACTTTAATTCTATAGTTTGTAAAAAAAAATATCTTGAGTGTTTTTTTTCTGCATAAATGAAGGATTCATTACAAAAGATAAAATCGTGTTTGTTCGTATTTAAATGCATTCTTATAAACATTATAATAAAGTATTTAATGTAATGATAACAATATCTGCATACAATGGGGAATTAAATTTACATTTTCAAATTTAAATTTTCATGGCTGCTTTAAGAGACCAGCTATATTGAATTCAGTAGTAAAAGTATGACCATTTTTACCTCACAATATGCCTCGGTTAAACCATCCTTATTACTTCTTGAAACTACATAAAAATTACTGAAATTCAATATTTTATTTTCTAGACATATGGTGGCTCTTCCAAAGCAGACGGAGGAAGGTTACCACGTCCTTCTGTATCGGCTGTCAGATCTAGACTACAGCAAATTGAATTTCGCGGACGCGGTTCGCGTGTTCTGCATGTTCAACGACGTGAAGTTATCTGAAGATCGACTGTCAGAGGGCTACGTTGTTATCTTCGATATGAAGGGCTGCAACCTCGGCCACCTGACGAGGGTCACGTTGCCAGCATTGAGGGCTTTTATGCATTACATACAAGTAAGTCCCTGAATTGTTTTTTAAGAGTATCAGGATATTATCTTATAATTAAGAATGAAGCCTAATGATTATAATTTATGGGTATCATTGAAACCGGTTTAGTAATGCTATTAGGGTCCTAATCTCGCCTTTCGATTATTGTGAACCATAGCACAAGCCTCAATCTTAATTGGAATGATAAAATAAATATTTGAAAATTGACAAAAATGTTCTCGTATTAAAAAAAAAATCATCATCATCATTATCAGCCTAGTGTAGTCCACTGCTGGACGTAGGCCTCCCCCATCGATTGCCACGATGACCGGCCCTGCGCCGCCCGCATCCATTATCATGTTTCCGTGTGATTCCAGAGTGCTCACCCTTGTCGATTGAAGAAGATCCACGTGGTGCACACTGTATCCTTCATTAACCAAGTGATGTACCTCATCAAACCATTAATACATTCAAATCTACTAGACCTTCTCAATTTCACATCCGATGGACCGGAAGCAATTGTTGATAAAGAACTTTTGCCAGAAGACTACGGTGGTCCAGCCCCGCCAGTACAGCAACTGCACGAAGAACAGAGAAGGAAGATGGAGGAGAATTATAGAGAGTGGTTGGTTGAGTCGGAGATATTCAAGGTCGATGAGAAGAAGAGAATTAAGAAACCGAGCAAGGGAATGTTCGCCAGCTTCACGAGCAGCTTTAAAAGTCTCGATATCGATTGACAACGTTGAATTTAGAATTAATACCATAATAGCAAATGATTCACGGCTATGTTATTATTTTTGTGGTAAACTATTGATTCTATTATCAATTTCCCGGTAGGTTTTCATTGCTACATTGATATAAAAATACGTTTTTTTGTACCGTTTCAGCAGTGGAAACCCACCGTTACACACTATTGCTGCCTAAATTGTTTTTCTCCTAAAATACAAATACATTATTTCGTTTAGTACTTTTAAAATAACTTAACATCTCGTAAACGCACGATTCGATGCGCAGAACACAATATAAGGAGTAGGGGTGTAAAGGGATGCGAGGGGAGAGCACTGCGCAGTGCGCAGATGACCTTGAGTCGACAGGGTATTTCAAAAGACATACTATTAGGGAATAGTAAGTTCTTTGCCGACCCTCCATTCTAGAAAAGGGTATGTTATTGATAAACTTGTGTCTAATTGTATAGTCCGTGTTTAAGTATAGATATTTCAATGGATATATTGTTATACGAATATTCATATGTCTTTTATAAGATTTTTTACACTCTGAGAGGTATTTAAGTATTAAATTTATTATGGTGCTATTTTTTTTTTCGGAAACTAAACTAACGCTTGACCACGATCCCACCTGATGCCAAGTGATGTGGTCCAAATGTGGTGCGCGCTAGTTTAGTTAGTGCCTATTCACACTACTGTTGATCGCTAATCGAGTTTTGAATACATAGAATCTACATATATATATAAATTGCTGTTCGTTAGTCTCGCTAAAATTCGAGAACGGCTGAACGGATTTATCTTATCTTGGTCTTGGAATGTTCGTGGAGGTCTAGGGGAGATTTAAAAGGTGAGAAAAATTAGAAAAACTAGCGTGAAAGCCTTAAAAATAGCCCTTTTCCATTTCCCATACAAACGTTTTTTTTTTTTTCGAGGAGGAAATGTTTTTTTTGTATTTCCTAATAAATTTAAAAGTCTGTTTATTTATTGCCTTTAAGGCGAAACGAAGTTCGCGGGGTCAGCTATTAAGATAATATTTTCATGTGTATATTTACCTAAATATATTTTCTATATGGGTTGCCTTCTTGACTAAATGGCTGAACTAATTTTTAGTGAATCAGACGGCATTTGTTTTGTATTTTTCCACAGACTATCATAAAAGTCAGTTTGACTTTTGATCTTTTCAATTTATATAATTAACACTCGGCGTGTGTTGATTTAAGCAATATAGATTTGATGATCATGAAGGTTTTATGTTGACGTTATATTTTGAAGTGATAATATTTCGTCAAGTTTATTACATTACTAAGGTACATGTAAAATGTTTAATATCAGGCCGCCAACGCTAACGTCCCGCTCGGTTATTAGTGGTGCGGTTAATGGACTTTGCTGTAAACCGCAAATCTCTTGTTACTTAATATAGCAATTGTTAGAAATATCGTTGTCTGCAGATACCGTTGTTGCTGTTATTCGCTACCGTTTGTCAGTATTCAACCTGTCTTATAAGTTTCTTATTTGTAGTTGGACTTATTTAAACGTTTGTTACATTCTTAAAGTTAAACAGTTTTTGTTGATATTTGAGGTTATTTACATTTAAAGTTATTCCGTGAATCTATTAACACTGCCAAGCACTTAGTTGCATAGGTTTGTTGTGAGTCTTCATCTTAATTTGCGTTTTAACGGTAAAAAAATTACACGAAGTTTTATTTATGAAGTTAAAAGAATAGTGGTCAGAGCGTGCGACTCTAAGGCCATCGGGTCTTAGCGACAATGCAGTGTTGTGGAAATCTAAGTGAAAACTCAACATGATACCGCATTGTACTTTTAACAGATTACTATCTGTGATATAGAAATGCTTTCTAATGGCCCATTTAGTTTGTACAAGCTTTATATTGTTACTGGTTTTTATTTATGTTTGTTACACATGTTTTCTTTAATCTAGAACATTTATTGTGTGAACATAATGATTTTTTTTGCTCGGAAAGTCATATCAGACAATCCGTTTTTTATAGGTAACCTTGGGTCGTGTTACAGCATTCAATAGACAATAATATATTACGTAAATGTCATTAGAGCGTCGGTGGCACAGTTGTTAAGCGCTTGACCGGATCCCCGCCATGTACCAATGTGTTTTTCAATTTTCGAATTGTATATGTACATTAACCGACGCTCCTACGGTAAAGTAAAACATCATGATGCAACCTGCACATATCGGCGAAGAAATTCAAAGATATGTGTGAAGTCAACAACCAACACACAACTGGGCCAGCGTGGTTGACTATGGCCTAGTCACCCCTAATAATAGGGTAGGCTCTGAGCCCTTGGTGGGGGACGTATAATGAGATGATGATGATGTAAAAGTTATTTGATGTAACATAGAAATGTTATCACCTTTCTATCAACTGTTCCGTTTTAATTAGTCTGATTACAACATTTTTTACGAAGCACGATCGTTCAGAAAGCTACTGCCCGTAATCCAACCTCAATGTTTATGTGCTAAGGCCATCTGATAAAAATAAAAGCAAAGTTAGTGCTTATTCCGTTCTGATAAAGTTCCATATTCCTTGTAGAGTCAAGTAACTATCGGTTTGCTTTAAACCTACAAAAATGTCATTGCCTTAGGCTTTTTTCTATTTTTGTTGGATTTTCAACTCTATGTCAAATACGTTAAGTTTGTCAATAGTGTAAATATTATTGAAGGTTCGCGTGATCAGCGAATAAAGGATCGCTTTGTGTTCTCCATTTGTAAAAAATGGCCGTGATTTTTTGTAATTATAATTTTGTTACTACAAATATTTTATAATAAATTGTGGTTATTTATTTTTTTGTTATAAAATGTGTGTCTAGGATTTCGAGGTCCAATATAAACACCTATTTAAATTAAAAGTTCTTATTTATTGCTTTATAAACCTAAGTTCTTAAAATAGTAATAAATTACTTTAAAATATATATTACTTTAAAAATATTCATATAATTACGACAGATTTATGTAATTAGTTCGTCAGGCGGTACTCGAACAAAAAAGAGTTCCCGGCCTATTCGAGTCGATCACAAAAACTGGCTTTTTGCCGAAAAGCATCTCAAGGACGTAGGAGTCGAGAAACTGGATGCAACCATTTAATTTCTTGAATGTTACTGAGCTGAGCTACAGAAATACCATAAGACTTTGTTCACAATATCGTATTAATTACATCTTCACTTTGCTCAAAAATAATGCATGTCGTATTAGTTTTTTCTAACTCTGTGGGCTTGTATAAAAATATATTATCTTGTCTTTCATTATCCTTGGAAGAGAAGACAAAGACAACAATATGTTTTTGAAAACAAATGTAGATAAAATTAGATATTCGAGTTTTTATAATGTAAAAGAAATCTTATCGTTACGAACCAGTTTAAGAGTAACAGCTGCGCTTAGCGGACCCGTGTTTGTTCGCCCTTTTTAGGCTCTTCTTGGAAAAGGTGTGCATACACCTGCATTGGATGCAGCCTTGCAAACAAGCACCTGCAAACCTTAACTTATACGTGCACAACTAATAAATATATTGCGTGTTGTAAGTTTAGTAATGTTTCATTTGTTTCCGTAACAGTAATAAGCGCCAAAAGCCTAATGGTTAAGGTTACGGACTACCGATTTAGAGCTCGTGGGTTCGAATCCCACCTTTCGACTATTGTCGTGGACCATATCCTAACACAAACTTTTGCAAGCTTACCAGGAATGGTTACAAGAAATATTAGTAAAATAACAAAAATCTACTAATATTTTAACTTAAAAAAGCCAGTAATCTAAACCATGTATTACATCTCTGCTTTCTTCTAATGCTGTAACGAACTAAGATTTAAATTTAGAATATCCAACAAAGAGTGTAAGATCTAAATGTGAGTGCACCCTACGACCCAATCATCTCATGATCCGGAAACTACGGAACAATAGGTCGATGTAAATGATCACCAACAAAACTTCAGAATTCAATGTGTCAAGTTCCAGTATGGTTTCTAATCTTTTTGTTAGTAGACTAATGAAAGTGAAATGATTGATAACGTAATTATTTTGACAAATCCTAATTCGAAGAGCAATAGAAAGTGTGCTTCTGTAGATTAAATTTGTTATTATGTAGAAACTGCGTTACATTTAGTTCCAAACGAGCTGTAGTACTATAATCATGTTGAACAGAATATCTATTAGATACAAAATAACGACGTCTGGCGCCACACCTCATATGTTTCTTGTCCAAACTCCAGTGCCGTATGCGTCATTGAGACTTTACTGTTTTGAAAGTGAAGCTACATCAATATTGGCAATTTATTTATTCGCACTAGTTACGATTGCTTTTAGCTAACTGGAAGCTTTAATGCAAATGGAGATCGAAAGTGGATACATATTTGAAAATTTTGTTTTCCATTTGTTATCTCATTGAAAAATTGTTTTGCCAGGCTATGTTATATGCTTCTGTAATTTAAAATTTACTTTATCACAATACATTACAACTTTATTTTTATATTGGATCACCATATTTGATTCCAAAAAATTAAAAAACGAGTAACATTTCGCTTGTCATCTTCTATCGTCTTATCTATTTATATAAAAATGAATGGCTGTTCCTTAGTCTCGCTAAAACTTGAGAACGGCTGAACGGATTTATCTTATCTTGGTCTTGGAATGTTCGTGGAGGTCTAGGAAAGGTTTAAAAGGTGAGAAAAATTAGAAAAAACTCCCGTGAAAACCTTTTCTATTTCCCATATAAACGTTTTTTTCCCGAGGAGGAAATGTTTTTTTTTCCTAGTAAATTCAAAAATCTGTTTATTTATTGCCTTTAAGGCGAAACAGAGTTCGCGGGGTCAGCTTATTATGCAATATTAATAATAGAAAATTTAAAATATCTCGCATAAAATAACATACCAACACATCTTAATTACGCGCCGACCTTAAAAAGGCACACTAAAGGATAACAACGGTTTAATTCAAAACAGAATTGTTACTACTGACAAATTATTAACAGGTTGTAAGTGAATTTTTTGACATCTACGTAAAAGTCATTTTGTGCTTTAAATGCTTAAATTCTTATCTTCTTCACTGAACATATAAAGTACGTAAAACAATATCATAAGTATAAAAACCAAATAACATAATCGTAGTTGTCACTAAAAATTTAATAGTAAGTAAGTAAGTATTAAACTGGAATAATGATAAAAAATAAGCTTTTGTTAATTACACAACATTGGGGAATGGTCTGTACTTGGTAGTATTTCGAAATCACCGATTTAGAGTCCTTCAAGAAGCGAGCATACATTCTCACAGGGCCTGAACGCATTAATCCTCTGGTATTGAGGCTGTCTTATCGACGACAATCACTGTGCCCTTTTCCATAATTAAAAAAAAACTTTTCAGACATACTATCGCTTGTAACATAGTTACCTTGACCCGTTACACATTCTCAATAAGGTATAGAGTATTGTTCCCGAACCGTCCTAAGTATGACATATTTGCGTGACTCCGATGCGCTTTCATTGATGTGCCCTCCTAATATGGCCCGTGCCTACACTACGTGCGTTCAACAGGTTCTCTTTGTGAATCATTTAACATTAATTGAATTATCAACAGAGTTCTAAACGTCTTAGAGTTGGATCGTAAACACTTCACAGACATTATTTTTATGTGTAAATGACACTGGTCTTAATGACAAGGAAAACTAACGTAATTGGTAATCTATATATATATTTAAAAATGAATTGCTGTTCGTTAGTCTCGCTAAAACTCGAGAACGGCTGAACGGATTTATCTTATATAGGACTTGGAATGTTCGTAGAGGTCTAGGGAAGGTTTAAAAGGTGAGAAAAATTAAAAAAACTCCCGTGAAAGTCTTTAAAATAGCCCTTTACAATTTCCCATATAAGCATTTTTTTCCGAGGAGGAAATGTTTTTTTTTTTATATTTCCTAATCAATTAAAAAATCTGTTTAATTATTGCCTAAGACGAAACTGAGTTTGCGGGGTCAGCTAGTTGGTAATATAATAAGAATCTGGCTAAATAGAGCATTACAATCATACAAATAGTAAGAAGGTTTATTATAGTTAAAAGGCCTTAATTATTTTTAGTAGTCTGTTTAGATTTTCGCCAATTTTAAAAACAAGTTTTTTTTTAATCCAATAGCTGTACAATTCCCATCACTATGTAACTAATAAATGCATAATTTATGCCTTGTAATTGAATAAGGAAATGTAAACAGAGACTTGGAAGAAAAGCGCATGTAGAGGTCGGCACAAGGTCATTGAATATCTGAGTGGACATCTGTAATTGTGAAGAACATGCCGTTCGTGTGAAGCTGTCATATAAATTACATAAACATTTCATGTAATGGCCAGCCAGTTTTAAGATTAAATTACACTTGCGACACACGTGCCGGTCAATTCTGTATACTGATATTAGGGTTTTGCTTACGTTACTAACTTCCACAACAAACATACTGCAGCTCTCAGAGTTGTCACAGACACTAAGGGCGATCCTTATATTCTAGTGTAACCTCTAAACAGCTCTGATAACGACGTGCATAACATTATAACAAAAACTCTAATACATGTTCGATATTTGTCATTTGAACCAAGTAACATTTCTTAATGCACTCTCCAGCGCACAAACGACAACCTGACCTTTTCCCTATGGATATCTCTTCCACACATCTCCATCTGCAGTCATATCTAGATGCACACCCTTACACGTATCCTCTTTCACACAATACATCCGCACCTTCTTCGGTCTCCTCTACTTTAGTAGCCATCTCCAATCGTTACATACAAGTAAAAAGTCAATAATATATGACTAAGATTTTCACTTACACTAGAAAGTTACAATCAAATTAAAGTGTCGATATAAGTGTGTAAATACCTTAATCCCCTACCACTGTAACGTGATGTCATATCAAAGTCGAACGAGATCGTTATCTCGCATACATTATCGGTCAGGCCTGCACTCGGAGGCAAGGTCAACACCGATGCAATACGATGACGTACATGGACAAATAATGTAGATCAGTAAGGAAATCGCTTCTGCAATTAGCAACAGACCCATTTAGATAATTGAATCGAAAAGTTTTTTTTTTGTGATTTAATAATAGTTCAATGTCATCGTAATTATTAAGTAGCTGCTAAAACCTGACTTAATGTTAATTTCAAAATTATTATTCTGTACCCGTTTGATATGCAATTAGTTGAAAGCAGAGAATGGTGTTTCTTACAGCAGTTAAGAGATTCGTCTTTACGAGAAAAAATTAATATTTTTTTTTTGTTTCAGTCGACAAAAGACGCAGGACCTGCTATTTGCAACAGCTGCAACGCTGCCATCCAAGGCAGAGTAAGTAACTACAAAAATATAAATGAAAATAATTTATTGTAACAAGTAATTATATTCGATGCTAAACAATTTTAGCTTTTGAGACTTTAATCATAGTATTATTAAAAACATATATTAAGTTATTAAAAATGTTTTTTGTGGATATTTTATCAGTAAGAACTCAACATGGACACTCAAGTTATTGTGGCCGGGTAGTAATATCCATTAAGATTTGCTGCAATATAATTACCTTAGTGGGATTGGTAAAATACATATTGGTAAATTTACAAAAATTTGCAAAAAAAAAATCACGTCTTAGTGATTAATTGATGTAAAGGTTGTTTGCTCCTCATTCTACCGTACTAAA
This sequence comes from Papilio gigon, assembly GCA_027563995.1. Taxonomy (NCBI): domain Eukaryota; kingdom Metazoa; phylum Arthropoda; class Insecta; order Lepidoptera; family Papilionidae; genus Papilio; species Papilio gigon. Next base: position 6,154,575 of record JAODUI010000005.1, on the reverse strand, counting down.
GCATTTTAATTGAGAGATAAAACGTGACTCAGTTGCTTGTATTCATTACGTTTGTAAGACGCAATTATTATCATCCTAGGGTAAGTCCTACTGCTAATGGTATATTAAGTAAGTCCATGTCAATGAGCCTAATGCAACAAGTCAATGATAACATAAATAAAAGTATATCGTAATTACGTCATCGATTGATAAGCTTATCAGATTTACCTGATGTACAGAGAGCAACACAAAAAATGTATTATAAAAAAATTAAGAAATAGATTTTTCTATAAAAAAAAACAAGCTCTTCTTATCAAAGTACTTGTCACGACTGATTAAACAAGCCCAAACTAGATGGGGTTGCATCGTTTAATTATAAAGTTCCTACGGCCGTCTTCCAGCTCCATCAGATTAGCTCTATGAGATAATAATATTGCATTCTCATGCTATTTGTACACGGATCCAAAATCTTTTAGCTTAATAAGAAATTGGATAATAGACAAAATTTAAATTCAAGATATAAAAAATATTATTTACCTCTGACACATCCATTTTATAATAACAGACATATTTCCTATCATATTTGGGACAACAGAAAAATAGTTTCAGCTTAGAAATATATTGAAGCGCAAATACTTTGACATTAATCAGATGACAAGTACACTTGTGTCGATAGGCGTACAAACAAATAAATTCATTCGGAAAGTTCCGATATATCGATAACATTGTTACAACGGGTGACACTATTCTCAGTATCAATAAATAACAAAGGTCCTAGAACTCCATAATAGGGTTGCCACAAAAAAACAACAAACGGATATTTAATAAAAATAGTACAAAAAAATCTCTCACACAATTAACCTTATACTAGCCGGATGCAAGAGATACGGCTAATGTATCTGTCAATCGAAATAATCACGTACGATTTCAGCTGTCTCAGTTCAGCAATTATTTGCATTCTCTTTTTATTTCATTATTAAATGAAAAACGTAAAAACCCTCTAATGAGGAAATTTAAGTACATACAAAAATAACCTATAAAAGTTTATCGACAAGGAATATTCTTGTTTAAGTATTGCCTTCACGTGTCTTGTTTACACATTTCTACAACTTCAAATTCCTTGATTGTTCGCTTTAGACAAATGACAATCTAGCATAGAAGAGGTTTTATTAAAGCATAACATTTTATACAGTCACATTCTAGGTTTATCCGATACACTAAATAATATTCTAACCTAATCTAACTGAACCTCATACCCACTTACACACACTTACACATCTTGGTCACCATTTTTTTTTTAAGTAGACTTTTGTCAATTTACTAATATTTCTTGTAACCATTCTAGGTAAGGTAAAAAAAATTGGTGGATACGATCCACGACCGCTAGATTGGTAGTCCTTTTATAGCACCAATACCCTTAACTATAAGGCTATTGGGGACTTAAACAACCCACGTTTCTTCACAGATCGTGACCGCTTTAAACAAGAAATGGCACCCGGAGCACTTCGCGTGCAACACGTGCCGCAAGCCCATCGACGGCTCCAAGTTCCATCAGCACGACGGCGGCGTGGTCTGCGTGCCGTGCTACGCCCAGCACTACAGCCCGAGGTGCCACGGCTGCGGGGATCCCATCACAGACGTAAGTTAAACTTGGCACGAGCCGCTGGACATAGTTATAGATGATGTTATCAACTTCACGGCGCAAAACCAAACTTTTCACTCTACTTTTTAAAAGCTTGTAAAAAAATATAGTCATCCTGCTCCTGCGCCTTGAAATAAAGGGAGACAAGAATATACCTCTGTACCTACCTTTCGGCAGTGGAAACTCACTCTAATTTCTAGTGTATAAAAACGTTGAAATGAGTCATTCAATCTACTTTTAAAACTAAAATTCTGTGTCGATCTAACATTGGGTAGATGTAAAAATGACGAAAAAATCATTGAGAAGTAAGATGACGCAACACCGGCAAACAGACCGCTCCTTGTAAGGCAGTAAAATGTTTTATAGCTCAGCCCACGCCCCACAGTCAACGCGGCGTAAAGATGATGTTATCATTAACTACGCTCCTACGTGTGGTAATTCTTGACGAAAGCTATAAGATTTATATATAGGATAGATAACGCTTGACTACCCCAATAATGAAGACAATCTCAAAATAACTGAACAAGTAATTTAAAATTAGCAATAATTTGACATTTTTGCTTCTCTGAAGAGATGGATTGATTATGTGAAAAGTGACATGATTATGAATAGGTTAATGGCTAAGATGACAAAAGTTACATCCATCTGGAGGACGAGAACCTGATACTTCGACTACGTGAAAGAGATGATAATTTTTAATGTATAAAAGTCTACCTTACTTGTACTTTAAGAGTAAGCGGTCAATTAAAAAAAAACTCTCTGATTCACAAATCCAACCTACGATGTCACCAATAAACTAATAAATTATTTATAAACGTACACATCTCTATAACAACTGCAAGTGCCACATGTAAACAAATCACTCGGAAGATGCGACCGACTGATACATATCTAATACGAGATACATGCTATTATAGACGTTATGCGCATACAAGTTTGAAATTATCATACTTTGTTATTCTTAGTACTTCCAGTTAAATCGATAATAGATCTAGGCACGTTGAATCAGTAACGAATTTCAAGTAAGACGATTTAATAATTCATACCAAATTGTACATTTTTATAATAAAAACCTTTATAGTTTCCTACAATAATTAAAAACCTATATATCGATGTATCGATGGAAGCAAATACAAAATCGTTTCCGTACATTTTCATACTATGTTATTATTATAACTACAATTACCTACATGTTAGAAGTATATATGCGTTCTCATATTAACATAGTGAATACCTATTCACTATTGTCTTGTATCTAATATGACTCACATTACTCTTGTATGAGCCGTTAAATATACCTATAAATTTTATATCAATTAGACTTATTTTTATCAACTTCTTTATTGCTTAGTATTCGAAAAACATAACTATCGTATCAATAGACCGCCATATACCGACGACACCTGGACGGTCTTTTCTCGGCGGTATTTCCAAACCAATACTATTTAGGGTCGTTTATCTCTCGGCAACTCATCTACAGTTCCTTCAATGTAACAGATATCCTGGACAATAATCATTAATTTGTTCCCATAATTCGTTTGTCTTATAAAGATACCTTTTTCATTCATCCGAACCATAGACTTCAAAGACATTTATGTATTAAATCACATCGGTATTTCTATAACAATAACGTAATATTTTAAAACCATGTTCCATTTCAGAATAATGTATCTCATGTATTTCGAGATCTTTGTCATCAAAACTATCTCACATTTAAACGTCGTTCAAGGGCGACATACATAGGAATACACGTGGCGTGGTCCACAACGCCACTGACTCAGCGGTTGCACACGGTATGATAGACTACGCCCACACGCACACGCACACGTAACACGCTAATGACTGTAAGAAATTTCGGCAACAATACTTTCCGGTAACCGTAACTTTTGTCTGTTTATTTAACGTAATTTACAACGGGAAATAACTGGAAATTCAATACAATACTTGATGAATACAAAGTTTTACAACAATGTACAACACGATTTTTGTCACCGGTTTATTTTCGTCAATTTTTCCTTCATCTTGTATGTCCCGTGACTTACTTTCCAAGTTACTTTCAAAGATGGGATTCGAAAAATATATTGGTTCTGGACGAGGATCGAACCTAGCGGTGTATATTTCGGTCCGGACTAATCAAGCACATAACAACTGCACCGCGGTCGCTTTATATACATGTAAAACACATGCAAACTCAGAATTGTCCCTGTCGCGATGACATCATTTGTTTATGAAAAAATCAAAGTCCGCTCATGCGTGCGCACTGATAAGTGTAATGCTGATGACACGTTGATCTATGGAGAGAATCGGACTAGTCCTGATTTGTCTAATATAAATTATAACAAAAAAAATCATTAACCTACTTCTGTTTGAAGTGGGTTAAAAAGTACCAAGTTGTACAAATGGACAACAGCTCATTAAAACTTCAAACATGAACTAAAAAAAATAACGTGATGTAGGTCTAGAGTTATTGGGATAGATTGGAGTCGTAGAGATATCCTCTATCATGATAGAGCAGCAGCCAGCTAGTCATGACTAACGCTGGCTGCTAAGACATTGTACGACTTTTGAATTTCATCATTTAATTCTGTTTAAAGAAGAAAGGCCTTGATTTTTATCAAAGCTTCAATTTAAGTATCAACTGTTTAATAAAATGCAGTTTATTTCTTAATGCACATTTTAATAAAGATGACAGTTTATGCAAGGTCTTGCCATTAACATAATAAACTTTATATCGAGGTTTTAATGATTAAAAAAATATTCGATATTCAAAAAAAAATACGTTCGATGTCCTAAATAAAATGTTTAGTGTGGCAAACGTATTCCATTCTATTTATACGCCGGGTTAACAGCAACGTAACGTCTGCTGGGACACATAACTAGCTTTTAATCATTCGTACAGCTTCTGATGATGTAATCGTATACATCCGAATTCAGACCCAAATGTACAATACAATGGGCGTTAAGATGTCTTCAACATGAATTTATTAACCCGACTTTATGAAGTGTATTTTGTTGAATCAAATTAACGTAAACTTTAAAATAAACTTTAAAAATCAAACACAATAAAGAAGGGTCCTTTTAAATTTACGTAAGGAACAAACTGTTGAAATAGAATAGCAAACTACCCTCCATAACGCTAATGAAAGACACCTTTCATTAGCGTTATTATTACTTTTCCAATGGCGTTTGTTACGAAAATACAATACGTATTTTTCTATTTCCAGCGGGTCATTCAAGCTCTAGGAGTTTCGTGGCATTCAAATCACTTCGTATGCGGCGGCTGTAGAAAGGAACTTGGCGGCGGTGGCTTCATGGAACAGGTATGGACACAATTTCTCCTAACAATTAGTCTATAATACTCGGCGAAAGCATTCGCGTTTTGACACTACACTTTCTGACGAGTAACTCTCCCTTATGTACTGTCTTTTTTTTTGTTCTATATATATTTATCCGGCTCGGAAGGACCAATTACCACATGCTCTATTTCTTTAATTCCAGGCTGGCAGGCCTTACTGCTCGGCGTGCTACGCTGAGAAGTTCGCGGCCCGATGTGCCAGTTGCAGCAAACCCATCGTGGACAAGGCGATTATTGCCCTGAACGCCAAATGGCATGGTGCATGCTTCACTTGCAAGGTAACATACGTACGGTAATTAAAGATCACGCAAGTGGAAATGAAACACTCTACTGAAGCACATTATGTGCAAACTAGAGTATTTAAGTTATGATGTCAGAGATGAGTAGGTAAATGTCTTGTGATGATCATTGCGTTACCTTTACAAGTTTTTTGAGTAACATTATGAATATAAATGGGATCATTCCTAAAAATCACAGACGATTTGGATATACTTTGTTAACTAATAAATAAAGAGAGTTGAAAGCGATTAATATTTAACAGAAGTATTTGTTTCGCAGAAATGCAGGAATCCAGTGACGGACTCCACCTTCTCGGTGTTGGACAACATGCCGCTCTGCGGGAAGTGCGCTTAGACGAACACACACATTCACACACATCGATATACGATGTCTATTTAATACACATTTAGAGCACATATTAAACTATTGCTTTAATTTATATGAAGCTTAAATTATTCACTTTCAAACTATTTATTTTAATATTAAAAATATTATTTAAACATTAAAGGATGTAACGTTACATTAAAAGTCACAAAATTAGAATTCATACAAATATAGATTCACATAATTATTTAGGAATTTATTGGTAAAGCACTGTCTCATTGCTAATGTTTCTAAACCGTCACATTAGAATTACGACTTTATGTGATAAGAGATAAGGTATATTTTTGTACGCATCGTGGTCGCTTTACAAAGACATTTGTTTAATAAAATTAAGTTGATCTATTTATATTTGCGATCTATTTACAAAACACGTCTAGAATTATAATTGTGACAACAAGAAAATATTTTTTTTTACGCTTCACGAAGACTCGAGTTTTCAATAAAGCACTTTGGTTTTTAATTATTGTTTCATTTATAATGTACTACCGTATTAAAAAAAAAACTAATAATTGATTTTGTAAACCAATCCTTTTTTCAATCAAATTACTGAATAGTAAGAGACTTTGGATATTTCCGTTAAAAATATAGACGATGTAATGGCCGCCATGTTTGAAATTAGACGTTTCCATTTTTACAAAAATGTATGAGAACATTGGAAAGTCGGGGGCACCACTTACCTTGTATTTCTTCTCACTCCTGCTAGTATCTGGCTCATCCCGGGAAGTGATAACCGGAGAGACCGCTCTGCTACTCTTCAACACTTCCTTAGGTGACTCATACGCTGCCTCTTTTCTAGAAGTTTCTATTTTCGTATTCACTTCGCCGGTGGGTTTCTTCACTTTCTGGCTTCTTCTAGACGTTTCTACCCGTTTGGGTCGAGGCGTTGGTACTTTGGTGCGGGAGACTAGTGTTTTAGTAGGGGAGGGGAGCGCGCTGGGTACCAGGCTCACATGACTCTGTCGTGGTGGAATAATTTGAATGCATTTTTTAACTTGTAATGCTTTACTTAAAATTTGACATTGCTATTGCCAGTCTTTAGTGAATCACTAAGTGCGTCCCTTAGGGCTTGATCGATTTAAGTAACTTTCTTAATTTTACTAATATAAAAAAGCGAAACTCCGGATGTCGTGATGGATATTTGTTAGAAGGCATCTCCAGAACGGCTACATTGATTTAGATGAAATTTGGTGTAAATCTAGAACATAGTCTAGAATACGTAGACTACCTATGTCTTTTCTAGAACCTCGCTGCCGGTGTCCCAGGTAAAGGTAATAAATGGTTTCACATACCGCAGTGACGGCCTCAACCATGGTACGCACGTCAGCGTCGTCACGTCGTGGCCGAAGTTTACTGTAAAAAATGTCAAAATTTTAGTGGATTTTTGTTAATTTACTAATATTTTTTTACCAACTCTAGGGCTTGAGCTAGGATATAGTTTACAACAATTATCGCATAACCCGATATGAACTCTCGACACGCACTTTTATCTATTAGGCTATTGGCGCTTCGACTATCGGCGCTGTATGTGACCTATTTTTTCGACTAAAAAATCAACTAAAATACATTTTTATGGACATAGTAGATATTGACTTAAAAATATATTATTATATATAATAAAAAAAAGGTTTTATTATTACAAATTAGTTAAGTTAGGAGCTGTACTAACATTGGTGACTTCCTCTTGACCCTAGGCGAGGTTACTTTCCTCGCCACTTGCTTCTGACTCGTCTTACTCGCCGTGCTAGTCAACTTGTTCGCACTGGGACATAAAATATACGTAAAACCTTCAAGCAATATTGACTTAAGTTAAAAGAAAACTTAATACCGTATTCTATTAAAGATTAAAAAATAAAATTCCAAAAAAAAAAACACTTGAAATTAAAAAAAAAACATGTAAATTCTAGTAGAAATAAATAAGATATCACCTTGATAAACTACTATTCTTTGTTGAAGACGCCTTCGGTTTCAAATTGATGCGAAGTGTATCCAGCGAGTACATCGACAGTTTACCGTCGGCCCGGGACGCTGGGAGAGAAAACGTTCATACAAACACAGCAATGTAAAGTACATATAAGTACAGGTGTACTGAGAAAAGATTTTCCATCGTAATCTTTCGGAAAATTTCGTATTCATCGCGCTCTCTCAAATAGCTTCTTCTTCTTCTTTTTATGACGAAATGAGCTCGATTATTTTTCGATGATTTCGCCAATGTCAAGTTTGAAGATAATGTAAAGTATAAAATACGAGGTTAAAAAATCAAAGTAGCAAATGGCAATCTGGTAAACTGGGTTCGGTCACATACTCAAATAGCTTCAGTACTCATCTTAGAGAATGATATTATTCGTTTTGACATTTGACACTAAACAATAAAGTTCCATATTATTGGATATGAAAATGTCACTCATTTAATACGATCATTCATTGACAGATCGGGTGTCATCGTATTCCGATAGAGACCCGAGCGTTCCGGAAAGAAAATAATCTCCCGCTACACCTTTTTTAGTTAGATTTAAGTACTTACAAGTCTTTACACCAGTGAATTTCTTTGGTTTATTCCTTTGTGGTTTACTACCGTTCCTCTGAAAGTATACACATATTATTCTTTAATTATCATCAACATGCCCTTTTTCTTAAAGGGGGTCGACACAGCACATACTCCATAGATCACTATCAGCCGTCGTATCTGAACATACACTTTTTCCCACAATCCATCCACACCTTCGGTCCCTTTTGTACATCTACAAATGGATAATTCTATTTCAAGTAAGCAAGATGTCAATATGATAAATTGTTATGGAATCATTCATTCAATCAATCAATCTTTCATTCGTTCATTCTTAGATGGTTTAATATTCACTTTTACAAGTGTACAAGTGAGTAACGACGGAATATAAATGATCACGCATTGATTTTTAATTAGTAAAAGACTTACCTCATATTCTACACTCTTGATGAAGTCTGTAGTCCTCTGGCTGTGCTGGGCGAGCGCCTCGTCCAGCTTGTCGCACGTCTCCACCAAGTTCTGTAACAATATCTTCATCATATACATTGCTTTCATACAAACATAAGAGAAAATGAATTCTACAATTAATTATCAAATTAATGAATGAACGAGTGAATGAAACAAAGAATGAATGAACTGATGCATTACATTTTTGAATAGAATCGATATATAAAACGATATATTTACTAACAGATCAATTAATGAATGTTAGAGTGAACTAATTAAGTAACAATAGAATGGATAGATTGAAATCTAAATCGTAGAATCATACCTAAATACATTATTTAATGGATGAATGAATGAATGACTCACATCAGCGTATAGATGTTTGATGGCGGACTGCGCGGGCGGCGGTATCTCGCGCACCAGCTGGCCGAGCACCAGCCCCGGCTGCGAGCCGTCCCCGGTACACATCGTTTGGGAGAACGATTTATGAAACGCCTGTAATATTATTACTAAATATTATACAAACAGCATTTTTCTATAAACTGGCAAGTAAGAAATTTGATTTTTACTAAAACAGCGAAGTGACTTAACACTTGTTTAAATAAGATAAAAGCTTTCCGATGCAAGAACCGTAAATAAACAAACAAGACGTGCGAAATGGGAACATTTCAATTTCTAATCCTCTCTTCTCCTGTCAATTCCACTTCTCCTTTCCAATATTTAACAGACGGATGTAAACGGGATTAAAATTAGAACTCCGGCTCACACATTAGTCAGACTAACACGAAGTTCTCAGCTCACCGAGATCACTACCGGAGATCGTCGGCCACATCAAGGAGTTGCTGGGAGCTAAACTGGCTGGGGTAATCCATGGTCGCCCCCACGCAATATACGCGCAAGACGTGAAGTTACGGAAACCATAGCTCCTACTACTAACTACTTCCTTATATTGCACCGGGCGAAGAAATATTCTAGATTTTTATCACAGTAACAAACTAGTACTGTCGATATTGACGGTCTTTAGACATTATCTTCGTTTAACAGTGGACGTGTAACTGAAATGGTGATTGCAAAGACTAAGTATGACTTACGCAGTAAGCCTGCAGTAGATTCTGATGGAGGGAGACAATGCGCAGCATGTGAGCCTGCAGTTGCGTGTGCTGGCCGTACGGCAGCTGCGAACTGCACGTCCGCTTCAAGTCGTGGACCTGACGAGATGGACATTCTATTACGAAACATGCCACAAAACGTTCAATACAAAATACGATTTAATGAATGAGAACATGAAATATTCAAAATGTTACTATCAGTTAATACTTCACTTATTTTATATATGTATAAATAAGTGAAGTCTTTTAAGTCTTAAGAAGTTTACTGAAACAATTGTTTATTGCAGTTATTTTACTTGACTGGTATTAATATAACGCCGACTCGATTAGATCATTTAATAACTCTAAGTGCGGCAGTAAGACAAATACCTTTTTAATCATTATTTATATAAAGCGCCAGTAGCCAGATTGAGGGTACGGACTACTGACCTAGCAGTCGAGGGTTCGAATCCCGCCCTTCAACTTTTGTGAACATTATCCTAACAAAACCTTTTTCAAACTTACCAGGAATGGTTAAAAAAATATATTAATAATTAAACAAAATACTACTGATATTAAAAAAAAAAATTACGATTTTTTCTCAACACATAGGAACTTTTCTATTAATTTTACACATTGACCGGTACATTTTTTAAGAGCATTTATTTCCTCACCTGCCGCTGCAACTGGTACACATGTATACGACTGAACCGAGCATTGAACTCGGTACATCTCTTCAGCATCTTCTTCAGCTCGTCCGGATCTATATTGTACAGGTCGAGTCGTTCCAGTGACGTGCTGGAACGAAATAACTTCCATATTGACTTTAAAATAGAGCTTGTTTTGTGTGTTTTCAAATATAACGTTTGAAGCGACAATAGCCTAATGGTTAAGGAAACGGACTACATAGCGGTCTTGGGTTCGCATTCGAATTCCATCTCCAATCCCACTATTCGAATATTGTCGTCGGCCATAACCTAACAGCTTTACTGACCTTACCAGAAATGGTTACAAGATGTATCAGTGAATAAACGAAAATCTATTATTACGTAAAAAAAGAGTTAATCAAAACACAACGTTAAGTGTAGTTGCCTACAGGATCACGTGGGAAGTGCATGGCGCAGATGACCTTGAACTATCAAATAGATTGAAATGATCTGTACAATCTTGTTATATTTGTTTCTTCCAAGAGAATAAGTTGAATCCATTGCAAAATTATGCATAGATACACTTTATAAATATACACTACGAGCCTTCATATAGTAACATAAGTCACTAAATACTGAAGGTCACAAGTATACAGACTAGTAGAGATGTTTTAGACAAACTCTACGCTATGGAGGATATCTTGATGACATTAAGTAAGTGTTAAGCAGAAGGCAAGATGTAATGCTTAACTCACATAATACTTAGTATTTCTTCAGATATCCTGATGCGTAGATCTTTCACTTTGGCGCAGTATATGCTGTTCTCTAGGACACTGTTTATATTTGTTGTTGAAGCATGTGTATTGTTACCTAGATATTAAACAAGTTACTTAAGTTATGCATAAAGAGAAATCTAAAGTTATATGTATTGTATGTATCCCTCCTCCCCCCGGTCAATTTAAAATAAAATATTAAATACATTAATTTTTTTACTTATATATAGAAGGGGGGCAAACAAGCTGTGCGATCACAAGGGTGATCGTAAACGTTCAAACGTATGCAATACTAAAAGAACCACAGATGCGTCGCCGGCATTTGAAGGAGAGGTACATTCCCTTCTTGGAGGATCCTACATCATAAACTATGAACTTCGAAATACTAACATGTCTATAATTATTAGAAATGCATGCTTGTTAATATTTTATAAACAATTAGACCACATGTCGATAAGCATTTTCTGTGGATTAAAAAAATTCTCTTAATACTGACATCCTCTAAAGTAAAATTACACCTACTTGAAACTTTCTCAGACGTACTTCCTTTGTTAGTGTGTTTTGTCGCCACGGTGTGCTCCTCTAGTTCTTCCTGTTTCTCCCTGACGGTGCACAGAGGACTCCCCGCGGAGTCGTTTAATATGTCTTCATTTCCTAAATGTTAATAGTCAACCTCATTCAAATGTCATCGTACCTAAACATCACCACAAACTGCACTGCTCTCCCCTACATCCCTTTACTCACCACCCTTGTACAATTGAAAAAAACTACAATGCACTGCTTAGCAAATATAAATAAAAAAAAATATATCAATGTGTCAAACCTGAGTATCCTTCATCATCTTTATCTTCATGAAATATATGGAAAATATTATCATCATCTCCCCTGTTATGCTCCATACTTTCTGTTGATATAGGACTCTCTTCACTTTGTGATGCAGTACCATCCTTTCCCTAGAAATTAAAGACCATCCCTTGTAAAATAGTTTGGATGACTTTGTAAGGGTGAGTCGGATGAGGAAACTATTATTGATGGAAGTAACTTTCAATACTTACATTTCTTTCATCTTCCAATTTTTTTTCTTTCTGTTGTACTTTGTTTAAATGATTCTGCAACAGCTCATTCAAACAGGACTCCGACAATTGTTCAATAAATTGATATGGATCATCTGGAAGTAACTCAGTTTTATTATATTCTTATATTTTTTACAATCTCAAACTCATCTTTGTAATTAAATCAAAACTGCAATATTTCATTGTGGAAAAAACATTAGAAACTGTTGCTGTAGATAAAAATAGACTATAAAAGAGCCTTATGTATGCAGAATTTTAAGAATGCATAAATTAGGTCTTCAAATAGTTAGCAATAGTATAGATGAAAGGTAAGAATGATGTCTACTTTATATTATTCAAATCTAGCTAATGAACCTAGGACTGGATTACAATTGGACAAATGTAAAACCTCATTGGTATGGAGTCAAATAATATAATAAAACTATCTTACTTTCATAAACAGTCCGTACAATATCTTGTTCTTCAATAAATTCATTCCATATTTTTTCTTCTTGGAGCTTCACGCGTTCACGACGGCTCGATCTCCAGGCTCTTTCCAACTCGCTGTCTTCTACATACTACAAACATGTTAAATTAACAATATAAATAATTATTTAGTAAAAGAACATACGTCGGTTCACTGAAAGTTATAATAAATATTGTGTATTTTTGTTAAATCAGTATTTAACAATTAAACAAACCTGTAAATCTAAACCTTTAATTTTGACCTCCGTTCCTGGCATAAATGAAAATCCTCTAATGGTAGTTTCCATATCGGACATCATAATTATAATATCCAGTAATAAGTTCGCCTTTGATATTTATTGAAAAAACCAAGACATATTTTTTTATAAAACAGTGTAAACAAAATTTGAAAACAATTGTGACATATTCGAATTTCGTTGTACGTTCGGATACACGCAAAATTTTTATTACCCAACATATGTTGGAAAACATAATTAATACAATATTAAAAAAGTAATTAATTGATAAGAAATTAATAAATAACGTAGATACAAACTAGCTGATTAAAACGTACTTTAGGTATTCTATCAATTCCTTAGGTCAGATTGTAACACAAAAGACGCCACAAAGGGAACCTCAGTATACTAAAAAGTTTTTTTTATCAGTTCTTATTCCATGTAGTTTACAAGTTAAAATACTATACATTTTCACTTTCAGGAGGTTCCTATTGGAAAATTGAATACATAAAATTTAAAAATTGAATATATAAATGTTAAACATCCTTTCCAATATTCAGTTTTACCGCCTTCCTTGAAATTAGTTTTAAAAGCAAGCGCATAAAGTCGAAAGTTTCATTCAAAATTGTTTTATCATTATAGATTTGATGAATACTTAAAACAAACTTAACGGTTACTTGGCAACAACGTGTAACCTCTAAAGTCAATCATATTTATAGGTTAATAAGGAAAAGTTTATTAGATTGGTATATTAACACAAAAATATAACCTTTAGACTTGTAGAGCATTGAGTCCTTCAAATGATTAGTACTATCGTTTACAATTGTAGCAACTCATACAATTGCAATTGACTCTGCAAATCTTTGCAATTGATGCGTGACATACTCCAGTTTTACAATGATATTCAGTACTAGACCTACGTTGAATATGGGAGCAGCAGTCCCTGTTTTGAAACCATTAAATCGTTGTTCCACGCATTGGAATCGATTAAACCTTTTCTCTACGATTACTTCAGAAGCTATATCTGATAAGGTAAGGCAACGGTGAACAAATTTTCTGTCAATGAACAATAAATTATAGTTCTATAGAGATGTATGGTAGTACTCTGCCGAGCCTCTTAAGAAGTAGGATGACGATGAAGCAATGTTTCTGTGAAACAAAATATCTTAAGTATCTTCCTGCCGTACTCAGAGTACATTCCATCTCCTTACCTTAGCTAAGAATAAATATGTCATCTTAATTTGATCAAATTACAACTCTGAATGTGGTTGTGATTCATTTAAATGACGATTGCAATCTACTTCACGTCTCACGCGACTTCTGCCACGTGATTTAAAACAATGTGTTGTGTAGTGTCTATGTTTTATGCCAGACTGTAGACCGTCAAGTTTGTCCATTACCGCTTACCGTTCTGGAGTTACGTGACAAATATGCGTCCATCCTAACTTTCGTACAATATTAGTAAGAATAAAAATGTATAAGAGTAATGTTACTACAAGTACTAAAACTATTGGATGTAACCAACATCAATAAATGTAAACTTTGCCTCAACATGAATATATTAGAATTCAACAATAAAGTTTTTTTTGTTCTCCGATAATCGCTTGCGATAAAAATCTTTTTTTTTTTACTGAATCATTTTTATTTTTCAAACAGAAGTTTTTACTCATATAGCGATATTCAGTTTGAAATAAGTTTTTTAACATTTCAAACTACTGCAATACATCTCGTTTTAATTGAATTACAGCCAACGTTATCACTTGACATATATTTACAAACGCACGGAAAATGAATTTGATACCAAAAGCTATAGCAATAAGGGTTAAAATAGCATTTTCCAGTTAACATAAAAAATTTCACGCTATAAAACACAGTATGTAAACTGTTTCCTTTCTAATATTGTAAATACGAAATCAGTATGTTTGTATCTCTAGAAGGGTTTCATGGGCCTAAATTAAATTCGGCATTCGGCATTAAAAAAAAATGTACAAGTAGAATACACTCTGGAAGAACAGATAGACCACTAAGTTTTTTTTTAATTTCGCGAAGTCAAAGGCGAGGGTGACAGCTAGTGAAATATAAATACCTTCAAACGCACTTACTCTTTACTACTGAAGGTCTAGACTTAGTAAATGCAAACGAGCTAAAAGATGCTTAGCATTGTATTGTAATTGGCTTATCAATTATATGTTTTCAAGTGTGTGTAAATGGTAAAATGTAACTAAAGAGTTAGCTTTGATTCCTAACCCTGGGCCCTTGGAGGTTAACCGAATCCAGGACCCACAAAACGATTAAGGGGTTCTGGCAACTTCGGTCTCCTTGTTAAACATCCGGAGTTTCCTGAGAAAAATGAGCTATCACCCTTCAGCGAGGTGTCACGAAAACTGGACACGGTGGTTGGCAGCGCGCCACAGATGGCTAATGCCGGGCCCCGTGACTCAGCGCACAGGTTGCGTAGAGCTCC
>JAODUI010000005.1:6115024-6130741 GCA_027563995.1 Papilio gigon | reverse complement strand
GGCGCCGCGGGCGCGGGGGGTGCGGGGGAGGCGCGCGCCCGCCCGCGCCGCCACCACCGTAAGCACGCCACCGACCACACGTAACCGATGATAACCCTACCAAAGTAAATATGTCTCGATTATCCCGATATGACGACAGACGACCAAAAAAAGAACACCACGTCTTTAAATTAGTACCATTTGAATTAGCGTGATTTCATGGATGCATTTACTTAATCTAAAAATAGACAATCTTATGTGTGCGTAAGGCACTTTAATTTTTTGTAATGATGTGGCAAATGTTTTGCAGGGCAGGTTTTCTTTTTTGTCTGTTTTTAACACTACACACTGATGTTGACTTTTAAAATAACCTTACATTATTTTCCCGCGTCATCAAACAGATAAATGACATTACGATCAAATGGTATTGTATTGTATTTTATTGTTTGTCTGTTATTATTGTGAACTTGCGCTTTGCCATTTCTTTTTTATTTCTTATTTTAAGTAAGGAATTTTAAAAAGGTATAAATGGTGATGTAAAACGACGTTGGTAACTTGTATTTAGAGATCGGTCAGACGGTGAGATGAAGCGAAACGCACACACAAATGTGGTATTAAATAGTTCTCGAAAAGTTTAAAAACTACTTATGAGATGTCAATTGTATAATAGAAATAACAATTTCATGATAATAGATGAAGTATTTGAAAAGAATCTGATATCAACATTTTGTAGGAACAATTGTTTGGTATAAGTGCAACCCTTTATCACGCATATGCCTTCCCTTTCCACCCATTTCAAATATATTTTATTGTGCTCAATATTGACTCTCTTTTACTATAGTGTGATAATCATTCCAAAGTAAACCACTTACTGCCGGAGAACGTCCGCGATTAAAACGACTCCATTTCCACGGAACTTACATATTGAACTGATGCAAATTGTGGAGAGTTCGATGACCTTAAGGTTTCGACTGCTGAAATATACATACCAAGACAATATTGAACTATGTCGATAATTTCTTTTGAAATATATTTGACCCTCCGATGACAATTATAACGGATTATTTCTAATGAAAGTGGAGCATAGTTGAACATTATATCTGTGTACATATGTTTCGGCAGTGGATATTACCCACGGTTATAATTGCGCGCGGAAATCTCTTGTTCACATTAGCGGCATGACGTCAATGTACAAGTTTCTAGTCAACAAACCAAACATAGATTAAAAATAAAGATAAAAAAAAAACTTGAACAATTTGTCACGCAGATTATAAATCAAGTTTTTATATTTTATATCATGTATCCATTTTAAATTGTATAATAGTTTCTTATACAAACAACTTCCACTATGTAGTATTGCACTATTTTTCTCAAAACTTTATTGTGACCATTCCATTTTAAGGATGATTTACCAAACGATAGAAGTCACCGTGTGCCGCTAGTGTGAAATTAGTCATAGCTACATTATGAGTGATTGTAAACATTTAAAAACGCTATATTTGTAGCCTTATCCATATTAATCTAATTATTAAATTATATATAACTATAATTATTGATATATTAATATATTTATTGCGATTCTATTTGTGTTTTATTTCAACATTTCCTTTAGTTTTTTTTTAACTAATTAACTAGACTGACGCAGCGATCCGAACTGTATCTTGGCCTTCTACTATAATTCTCCATCGAACTCGATTTCGCGCCATCGCGACACATACGTGGACTTGCAGCTTTAGTTTTTCCTAAAAACAGTAACTTATTATAATATTGAAAATGACAACACTGGGAGTTTACCCAAATAAAGTACTCCAGAAGCTATGTTAGGTTAGGTTATAAATGTAATTAAAACAAAAGGTTTTTTTTTATTTTATTTAAATACTAGACAAATGCATAAAAAACTCATTATGAGGACTGTATTTGTACAACCTGCCTAACAAATAAAACAATGACTCATTAACTGCACCACTGTCTCTGTTCAGTACTTCAATGAAAACATGCCCTAAATTATTTTGTAAGAAATAATCTAAAATAGCATCGTATAATTCAACATCCATATTTACTATTGTTCTTACAGCGTACAACAAATTACAATGACACTGGCTATGTACACAACTTTCACTATGAATTTTGACACTTAGTTCCAGTGTTGCCAGCGTTTTGTTTAATAATTCCTCTGGCATATTGTCTTTGAAATCCACATGACATGACAGTGTGAATGCAAGTCGACTTGTAGCTGCATCGACTTCCATCTTTGTCAGAGTTTTCAATATTTTTTTAAGGTATTCAGGCCTGTAAATAAAAAGAAATATTTCTATAGAGATATGTGACTTTGGACAGTTAAATCTATTTGAATAACATGTTGCTTGAGAATTAAGATGACTGCAATTGTATGTGTATATAGCAGGATACTGAATAACATATACGTTTTTTTTTACTGTAAGTAGATTTTAGTTAGTTTACTAATATTTTTTGTAACCATTCCATATAAGTTGAAAAAGCTTGTCATAGTATAAGGTTTATGACTATAATTAAAAAGTGGGATTCAAATTTACAACCTGATTAGTGAGTACTATTAGACTATCAGTGCTTCAGTACCTTGTCTTCAATGTTTTTGTTAAATTTGTATAAATATTATAAGTTAAATAATGTAAACATACTTGAAATCATCCTCCATGTGATAAGCAAAGTGTAACAAGGCGTACAAAGCAGCATCTTGTATGTTTTCATTGTGTATCTGCAGCATGTTACACAGTTTGGAGACTGCACCTTGAGTGACAAGGATGTCACATACTTTATGTCCAGAGCCGGCCAAGTTGCCCAATGTCCATGCACATGTCATCTGAAATATTGGTAGAAATGAAACACCAATAGCCTAATGGTTAAATGTACAGATTACCGATCCAATGACTGAGAGTTTAAATCTTGCCATTTGACTATTGTAAACCATATCTTAGCCCAAGCCTAGAGGTTAGTTGGAGTAGTAGAAGAAAAATTAGTGAATTAACTAATATCTGTTAACATTTTAACAAGCAAAATCATAATTTATATATTATGTAACACAGTGATACAAGAGAATTAAGTTGTAATATTCAATACAAGACAGCAATATGAAATGTCTGCTCACCGCTAACTCAGTAGTAGGATTATCAAGGAGGACAATGAGGTAGGGCCCAGCTGCTTTTGTTATAGCTGTGCAGGCTCTGGTGTCACCAAGTGCCAGGTTGCAACAGCAACCAGCTGCCGCACATTGCTTTAAAATATTATTACCTAGAATAAGTTGTGTTATTATTTCAACTGGTACAATATGAGAACTTTTTATATAAAGAACATGCAGAAAATTTGACAAACTTACCTGTTAGTTCCCTTACTAACCCGCGCAGAGCCCCAAAACATTTTAATACAACTTCAATATTCTTTGGATCATCAATTAAAGCATTCTTAAGTATTTGAAGGTTCTCTACGGTTACAAGGGACTTTGATTTCAAGCTTTGTACAATTGTTAAAATATTCTCTGGTGATACTCTGAAACAAAAATAGATTTAATCATATAAAACAAAAAGAAATTGGTTATAACGTAATTCATAACTGTCAGTGACTTTATAACCTTTACAGACAAATAAAAAAATGCATAAATCATTTTCCATTTGTATGACAGTGCTTCTGATTGATTCTTACACACCTTACTGACCCTCATGCACACATGTAATTACACATCTTGTCTTGAAATTTATTTGAATATATAAAACCATAAAAACTACAAACAAAACTATAAAACCATTTTCCGCTAGTATTAATAAAATTAGACGCAAAAACTAAACAAATTACGTATTAGCAGTTTACCTGCTTTTATTCTTATATCCTTTAGAATAAGAACGAGTTAGGAATATATTTTATGCTGTAAAAATACCTCAAATCTTTCAAAGAACGTTGAAGATCACTCACTTCATTTCTATGAGAACGCCGGTTTAACTTTAAGATCTCCCTCGTAGATTCTCTTATATAATTTATAGGAGCGTCATCCATGATCGCAATTTTATTTTAAATGAATTGAAGTCGATTATTATAAATTAGAAGAGTTTGTCTCTAAAAACGACATTAACCAAATGACAACTAACCCAAACAAATCTGACAAGTGTCACTTTGACATTAACGGATTTAGGATGGGTTATATTTTATTTCGTAATTCTAGTGATACCATTATAAAAAATAAGTTGTTCTGTAAAAAAATATTGTATCTAATTTTCCGCAAATTAAACAGAACAATTGCGCTATCCCATAATTGTGAATGATGGACCAAGCGTATCTTTTTGTCGTTGAACTGCTTTATCTATTTATTGTCTCACTTATAAACTGGCTATGAAATATCCTTTATATCTGCTTATTATAGTAACTTGAATATCAGTAGTCATTCAATTGAAGTCTTGTATTGAACCTGTTAGAAATAAATTAAATTTCTAACAGGCTGTTGCCGTTATCGTTAAAGAGATTAATAAGAAATGAGTAAGCGCTTATCTTGTAAAATTTATTAGACTGATATTTTTTAACATAAATAATTGCATTCACCTGAAGTAGATACTATTTTCTCATTTACGTTTTTTATTAACCTGACTGATAGAAGCCTTATATGGGGATTTTTGTATTTAAAATTAAAATATAGTGGGATTTGCTAGCTTTGAAATTTCGATGGTTGGTAAATGTAACATAAGCATTAACACTGCAATAGTTGCAGGCACAATGAACTGACATTTGAGTTTCTTACAATTTTTAACAGTGGTAAAGCTCGCATCGCCCGTTTTCGATCATAAAAAAAACCTGTAATTAGTTATTTGCTCGATGGAGTAAAATTTGAGTCTGTAGTTAGGAATTAGATTTAATTTCAATTAAAAATCTAATGAGTCTTGCCTTACACGTGAACGATACTGACACAAAAAAAAAGGTCATCGAGGTCTCCGTCAACTCGAATAACAATGAATTGAACAATCGAAGAATAAAGTAAAACGTGCAATTGAATTTTTCAATCACGCATCGATCACGTGTGTTTACAATAAATTTGTTAAAGCCTTTCGAAGGAGGAAAAACAAATTAATAGTCCGCATCATTTAAAGTGTAGCACTTTTGGCGCCTATAAATTTTGCCCCGTTTACTTTACACCATAATCAATTGTGCTTGTGACTAAGTAAAAAATAAAATAAAAGACTATTGTTAGCAGTGTAATAAATAAAGAGATAATATCTTACAGTTTTCACGCATAATTAAGATAAAATCGAATAAATTAGCATCAGACAAAAAATACATGTGTAAATGTGTAATAAGAAAAACGCGAGAATCTAAATTTTACATAATTTTATGGGCTACTTTTTAAGAACTTCGTCCATGCAGAATTAAAAAAAAAAAAGTAAAAGTAACCGATGTTTGTATGGTACGTCTTCGCCCATTAGTCTCTTGTATAAGATTTTTTGTCAATGAAACAAAAGTAAATTGTTTTCACATTGCTATTTATTCGCTTCATAAGCTATTATTTCAAACAGTTTACCAGAACAATAGATTCAGACAATCAGCTAGAACATGTCGGCCTCGATCTGAAGGTAATTAAATAATTTTAATTGCTTGTAGATCTATTTTTATTTAATATATTGGAATAAATTAATCTATAATATAGTCATATATACAACCACATACTGTGATCTAGTGATTTTCAATAATAACATAGTTCTATAAACGACGAATTGTTAGATAAAAAAAACTGCCATTAATTTTCAATTTAAGAAAAATTAAGTCAATAAAGAAAAAATATTTCGAAATCGTCAATACTGATATCTGTTGATTTTTTTTTATAAAACTTTTATGTTAGACAGTATTTGCCAAAGATTATGTTGGTAGTCTTTGAACATTGATGGCATTATAAATACAAAAATTAAACATTTCAAATTTCGTCTTAAATAATTATAAATTTACTACAGCATGAATACTAGAATATGTATGAATAATATACAGAGAGTTAAACAGTTTTTTTATCATACTAACGCGTGTTTAAAGATTGAAATGTAAAAATAAGATTTAACTTCAAGTTAGTAAATATTTTAAAATGTTTTTATGCAAATTAATACTTCACGATTATAATAGATGTAATTGTTTACTTATCATAAATGTTTTGTGAATTTATTTAAGATGATATAAACTAAACATGTTATATAAGGAGTTAATTTTGACAAGTAAATAAGGTAAACTGAATAAACCACAACTGAATACTGTGTAATTAAAATCGACAATATAACGAATTTATTTGATAGATATTTGTGACACGAATTGGCTTTTGTTTCGAAAAACTTTAATCCAAAGATGGTTGTAATTTATTTATAACTACCGTCATTTTATTATTGCTCTTAGAACTATTTATTGTTAGTTTGAAACTCAGTGGCTTAACTTGCTGGGGGGACTAAACCTTTTTAGTCTCCTCTGTCGATGCCAGTAACTGAATGATTTCATTTTGTTATTATATTAAACTGGCACTAACTAAATATTTTTGATTTTTACCCAGCTTTTTTTTTTGTTTGCGGACTATTTGGGATCGTTGTGAGTAGCGTCTGGGGCATGATGGCATTGTCATCCTCGCTACGCCACTATTAAGATTAATTTTGTGACAGCAGAACTTGTGTATTAATTATAACTTGCGTTTATAATAAACTATGTCATTAAATAGGAATGAATAAATTCAATTACCCTTACAACTAGTTTTATAGTCGATGCACAACGACTGATCGTGCGAATTTGCTAACTAAAATCCATCATCACAATTTATCACAACATTGCAACAGCAAACCGTGTACATTTAATACATTTCTAAGAAATCTTCAATTATATTAACTATGTTTTCTGGTGAATTCAATTGTACATGATGTGTGCCCTCCACTTCTACGTACGTGACGTCAGTGGTTTCCTTCAATTTGTCTACAACCGCCATGTAATAATCCAACCTCTCCCAATTCTGTCCGGGAATAGCTCTGATGTTAAGAACTCTGCATTTAACTTTGGTAGCATAAGCCAACGCCGTTTCTAATGACATCATCGCTAGACCGGACACTTTGAGCCTCGGATCCCTTTTAAAATGATAACCTTTCTTCTTCAGATGCGCCGGTGTCGGAGCCATGCCTCTCCTCATTAAAACTTTGCAGTTCTCCCTCGACACTGACCCTTTATACGCGTCGACCACGATATCGATCATTTCCTCATAATCGTAGCATGGTATTTTATCTTCTGACAACGTCTCGTACTCAAGAATCTTATCGACAGACCAGCCGGTCGCTTTGACCATGTTTTCTGGAACCCTTACAGCGGGACTGGCAATGTCAATACAGATGATCCTGTCTACATCGTCCGGGAACGAGGCCGCGTACATGAAACTTAGAGCGCCACCTAGGGAATGTCCCATGAGACTGATTTTACTCCATTTGAAATGTTTAACTATCCTTCTTAGCAGGGCTACACCGTCCCAGAATATGTAGTAGAGCATCCCTGTGGGATAGTGCGAGGATAGCCCGTGTCCAGGGAGGTCCAGACACAACACAGAGGTGGACGATGGCAGAAGTGGGATAAGATTGTCCCAGGTCCCCGCGTTGTCTTGCCAACCGTGGATGGCGATCAAGGGTTGCTGATCTCTAGGGCCCCACCATCGTCCAGCGACGTGGCCCCAGGGTACCGGGATCTCTATTTCATCTATTTGAACACCGGCAGGTAAATCTGAAAAAGAATGTTTGAATTACATATAATAATTTATTTATTTAATCTAAATTGTAATATACTTTGTATATACAAACTACAACATATATATTATGTATTGTACAAAAGGTCCTAATCATTTCATATTATGTTTACATTTTCATACTATCTTTTAATATTGCATTCAATTATACAACGCGGATTCAACATATCTGGTAGATATGATAATAAAGATGATTACATATTGTATGTTTCTTTTTTTAATTATTTACACTTACAGCTAAAATAATCACAAAAGAACATATAATGAAACAGAAATACACACAAGTAGATTACAAAGCCAATAACAAGTGTACATTGCAATATCACAAAACACTGAACTTAGTTAAGTTTAAGTACGTTCATATGCAATGTTACGACTTGTTACTAGTAGATATGTTAGACATATAGGTCTATAGCGATTCTAGGGGTAGAAAAATCCTGGAATGGAGGCCACTGTTGGGTAAAGAGCGTGAATCGCATTCCCTCCATATAGATCGACCTCTTATTACGGACAGCACGAAGTCATTAGACGCGGAAGGTGGAGGACCGTATACTGTGGAATTCTTTGGTATCCTATATCCAGCAGTGCGTAGACAAAGGCTTCTTATCCGACAAGCGTTTATATAACAATTAATGATACGATAAATCGATAACACTATTAGCGGGAGACGTAATCCGCTGATAGTTAATTGAAGGTAAGAATAGAATCGAATTGGTGCTTATAGATAAAGACAAAGAGCGTGGCGTCGCCACAGTCGATGACAGCTATCTGATTGACAGACGCTATAGTGTCAGCCAATCAGCTGTCTCAACGCTTGTAGTTTCAATTTTCGCCGTAATCTTGTGCGACCTTGTACATCATACACTTGCGGAAGTTCATTTGATTTTCTTTATGTTAATGTTTCCAAGTTGAACACGATTTTGTGATTTTTTTCTTTATTTGAATATAATAAAGTTTATTGCTTTTCGTATTGTGTTTTTTGCAATTTTTTTACTTATGCTTTGTTGACTAATGTATTTATTTTTTTGTATCCTACATGGATTAATAATTAATTAATTATTGATTAATAATGTGGATTTAAAAAACGGATAAGCGTGTTAGCGTTGACTATAAATTCAAAATTCGAATATTAAATAATCTCGTTAAATTACTTAAACATTAGATTCATAACGATTGAATCTTTGACCTTGATTTCATTAAAATACAAAAAGCAATAATATTAGGTACCATGCATTAGAAAAAAATTCGGAGAATTTAAGTTTCTACTATTTTCAACCTGTTATATTCAACGTCATTATACGTAATTAATTTGATCTCGGCAACAATTCCGTCGTGTACAAAAAAAATGTTACATATCCTTGTCTTTTTTATAAAAAGCGAGAGAGATGGTTATATATTTTAACGCGACTTCTTCCGCAACATTGATGTAAAATTTCTTATGCGTTCCGTAAAATAAATTCTACTATATTCGGCAATTTTCCCTCTATTTTAAAATTTGGATTACATGGATTTTGCGGTAACGGGATCTATAGGTAGGGGAAATACTTTAGCGTTCTTTTTTCATTTTAAAGTAGGCAACGAATCTGCGAATACGAACGTCTATGGTATTTCTTCGCTATTTTATCCAATATCTGTGACTGCTTACTCTTTGTTCACCTTATAATATGAAAAAAAAAATGGCCTTAACAAAATACACTAGTACCGATACGTGTCAATTTTACTCATGTACACAGTGAAAGTATTTTATCTAACAGTAACGTATAGCTATGTTGTCTGCTGTCGCGTTCCTATTTACGTAATGAAACTGTCAATTAAACTATTAAAATTTTCGTGAGACATTTCACTATACTACTTATAAAACGGCTTAACTCACGTATAAATCGGTGTTGGTGCCGACTTGTTTCAAGCCTATCGGGGGTTCTTCTTCAGTGTGAGTGTGACGGCCTGAAGAAGAGCCCCCGATGGGCTCGAAACTAGTCGGTACCGACACCGATTTTCACGTGTGTTAAGCTGTTTTATAAGTAGTATAATTTAACAGTCGTTTTGCCGTATAAAAGAATTCTTTCTTTAAAATATCTCAATAGGTAAAAATTAGAAAAATACTTAATGTGTTCATAATTTATATCTAAGTATTGAATAGTTTTTTTTTGTTATATATTTTGTCAAACAATCTAACCGATTATAAGAACCGGAAATCACCTGAGTCAATAATTTAATCGTCCGATAGAAAGAAACGTACATTAAACTGAACTTTGATCTCCGCAGCCGGCTTACGTCGCATGATACCGATAAACCAACGACACCGTTCCGCCGCATGACATGAATATAAAC
Organism: Papilio gigon; assembly: GCA_027563995.1. NCBI lineage: Eukaryota > Metazoa > Arthropoda > Insecta > Lepidoptera > Papilionidae > Papilio > Papilio gigon. Next base: position 6,120,672 of record JAODUI010000005.1, on the reverse strand, counting down.
TGACAATCGTTTTATATTAACATATCTAACAACTATCGATTACTTATTTTTTTTTTAAATATCAGCAGACATTAGTTTATTTACTAATATTTCTTTTACCAGTCCAACTAAGCTCAAGGCCAGGATATGGTTTCCGACAATAGTCGTATGACGGGATTCGAACTCTCGACAACGTGATCGGAAATCCCGTACCCTTAACTATTGGCACTTCATATTACTAAAACACATAGCTCAGACAATGACAAGTACATTTTGACTTTTCTTTATCACTGTCTAATCTATGACCACAGGTATATATTTAATAGGCATAAAAGTGGCAATATCAAGTTGTTGCTAGGATTCATTGTAGAGCTGGGTTGCCAGAACCCATGTTCTGCCAAGCCTTGGAGTTATTGAATCAAATCAAAGTAATCCATTAACAAAAAAAAAAACGATGACATTCTCAAGCAAGGCAATACATGGTGTAACTAAGAAACATATATATGTAAAAAAAAACATACTGCGATACAAAATGGAAACCATAATCTCTTATTTTATTAATAAAATATAGTATTATGTAAATGTGAATTATTGTACTAATGGTATGCAAATTGGATGCAAAGACGTTGCATATTTCACTTCCTTGTATAATTCAATTTTAATATGTGTCAATAAAAAAAAATATTTTGCAAAAAATTTATCATAGAACCACACTGGACAAATGTTTGTATTAAAACATATTGCATCCTTTTCATTCTCTCAGTCAAAGACAGGGACAACTATATAACAAACTAGAGTGGAAACCTAATGACATTGCATAAAACATATTTTTGATCTAATTTAGAACTTAATATGACTCAAAATAGGTTTTGTTGAGTTGTATATAATTTTGTATCACTGTTAGTTAAAACTTTTGCTCACGTTAATTTACATTCCAATCCTTAGTTTTAATACGTAATAAATATTTATATTACACTATTATTAATTTGTTGACTTTCTAATTTTTTGCTCTCATTTCAACTTATAACAAAATTTAAAAAGAAAAGTTAAATAAAGGCGTTTTTAGTTTAATTTTAGTATATCAATAATACGATAAATATAAAAATTGTGATTATTAATCAATACATTTGTTTACGATTAAAATATGCTAGTTACCTGGTTCCGTTTTATGTCCATTAGACTTGTCTTGATTCATTTTCAATACCGATTATTTATCACTTAATAATACAACGATTGTCTAGGTATAAGTAATTATTAAAGAAAGTAGTTAGTCTACACAAGATCAGGTGTTATAAAATTTCTATGTCGTCATAAATACACTTCGTACGTAGTCCACGTAATATCACATACGAGAATAAATCAATAACGTGCTAAATTATTCTACAAATGTCTAGCGCAATCTTAATCCAAATTTAAGAAAATGCGCAAACAACCGCATCGGCACAATTGTGAAAAACGAACAAGAAAGAACAAAAGCCGAGAAGCAACTGACAGTGACACCTGACTGACATTTTACGTTTATTGATAATGACGTAATGATGAAAAAATCAATGAAAAATATCCATTCACTCATTCGATCTTACTAATGGTAAATATACACAGACTTTACACTTAACACTTTTTACCTTTTTTAACCATAAAAAACTACAAAAAATTATCATTTTTATCATATTTTTTCTCATCACTTAAACGAAATATGATTGACTTTTCTTAATGTAGACGTTGAACGAAATGACGTGAGTACTATTTTTGTCTATACTTTGTTGTAATCTGTTCTGTCACAAAACAACAAGACCAAAATCAGCAGCATTTTGAGAACCGAGTCGAGAGAAAAGCAAGATTTTAGACAAGTAAGCAGATACTGAAAACCGCTACGTTGACAAAGTTTGTTTTATAATGGCAGACAAGAGGAAAACTAAAAAACGAAAAGAGGTAAGGAAATGTACAGTCTTTATTTTAAATTAGCTTCGACTAATGAATTAATAGTGTTTGATTAAATTTTATTGATATACTTCTCAAAATAATATTGCAATTTTTCAAGTATTTTCATGGGTCTGGCTTTATGCCTAAATTCGGTCTGAATTTTCAGTATGCGTCGTGAAAACCATTGTGCGTTTGAATGTGAAAATGACGCAGTTATTCTCATTTTTGTCAATTACGATGCAAAATACAACGTGTTATTTTTGTCCTAATGTTTTCTTTAATAGTTTTATTACGATACTACGGATTAAATTATATACCTTAAATCACAAATTTTTGTGCTTTATTTAAAAAAATAATAACATCGAAGTTTTTTTTTTTTTTATATCTAAGAACAAAAAAGAGTAGAAACTTATGTTTATTTTTGTTTGATTTCAGAAAAGGAAGGTTTGATTTGATTTTATTTTTCACTTAGTAGTTTTGTGTTCAGTGAGCCGAAAAGGGTTGCACAAGTTATATGTGTTAAACACATTTGTGGTAGAGTAGTGTAGAGGGGTTGTTATAAGGTTTATGTTTTTTTTTCCTTTTCTTCACATATATTCTTTTGGGAACAGTAATTTAGTTTTTGTCCTTTATTTTGATGAAACTATTAAGATATCAATTGACATATTTGATTATAGTTTCTTCTAGACAGTGCCAATATCTTACATAGATAAATAAATTTGTACTGTAATTTTTTGTTAGTATAATTGGTTTTTGAATATTGATATTGAATTACTAACTTACTTGGTTTAGCATACTTAAACATTGATACAAAAACTGTTTTTTTTTTTATAAGTATGAGGCAAACTACAAAGGTAACGCTTGATGTTAATTAATCCATGGCTGGATATCTGTAACATTACACATTCCGTGGAACTGCAGGTTCATTGCCGGGTTTAAAGGAAGATGTACTGTGTATTCTTAAGGGCTGCAAAGACTTCTTTCTGACACTGCTGAGACATAATTTATGTATAAATGTTTTATCAGTAAAAAGTTACAGTTAACGTCATCAAACTGTTGATGCACTTCTTTTTTTTTCATATATTGAGTATTGGCAAATTCTTCTTTGGTTCGTAGAATTTATTGTTTTATTGTACACTTTCACTTTACACTACACTTCAGAGTGCGCTGCAAACTTGTCACTTTGTATTATTAAATTCTGTGTATTTTCACTTCACACCGCTTAATTACATGCAAATGTATAATCTTGGGATAGCAAGAATATCTAGAGATGACTGTATTGTGCGGTGCAGTTGCAAGTTGCAGCGTATTTATTAAAAGCCAATGGAGCAATTAAAATCACAAAGATTCATCTTTCACAAGCCTTTTGTCATATTATTTTTTATAAGGGAATGTTGAATAAAACCGTGATGTATGAATATGTAAGCCTTTGTACAGATTAGTTATCCATTAGTTAGGGAAGGAAAATTGATATTTGAGGTTTTATTTTTTTTAATTGTAATTAAAATAAATGCTTTATCGAATTTAAAGACATGTGTACATGGTTTCATGTGCATTGGCTGCTGAACTAGGTTGCCCTATGTTTCAGGGTAGGTTTTTAATGAATGTAATTAAAAATTATGTAAGTCGAAATAACTTAACTTGAAGACTTGTATATATTATTATACATACGATTACACAATCATCAGCTCACTATACGTCCCCACTGAGGTTCGAATCCTAGCTTATTATTAGGGGTGACTCGAACAAGTACCATAAAGCCTCTGTGCATCCACTCATAACACTCATCTTGTTTTATAAGTAAACATTTTTTTTATAAAACCACCATATATTCCTAATGGGTTGAATAAATATAAGATAAAATTTAGAACCCTTGAAATGGTCAATTCACATAAACAGTGTTAAGTTGTCATAGTAATGACCCAAATTTAATTAAATAATTTAGCAGTGAAATATCAATTGTCAAAAAAAAGTCGGTGTTAACAAATTAAAAAGAGGACTAGTAAAAAAAATTGCGACTTTTTTAATTTGATAAACTTTCGTTTTCCATACACATTATGAGAAAATTTGCAAATTTTTTTGTTGTTTACTTGATTTTATTATCTGTATCATAGGCAATAAAATGTTATGTCTTTATTTTGGAGTGTTTTTGCATTGACAGCTCAGTTAAGTCCACATTACTAAATTCATTAAACCCTAACCTTCAGACTCAAGGTCGATAGGTTAGCCGTTCGTTGCGACCTTTGAAAGGGCACAAGTCAAATGACCCACGTACGGAGATTCGTTCAATTTAAGTTGTCAGGTTTATTGCTTATTTATAGAAAGTAAGATGTAAAGCAATTTTATTTCAAAACATATTAATTTTATTACAAGTGCAAACTTTGAGATTTTACAAGCTTTTTAATAACATGTTATACAAATAAATTTTCGCGGTTTTTACTAATGTCATGTTCATAAAAATGATGTTGCCTCATTTAACCTTTTTAAGCACCCCATAACTCGTTGTTTTTAGCTCTGTTGGTAATGTTCTTTATTAAATGTTTCAAACCAGAGTCCTTCAAGAAATGAACTTATTTCATTATTAACCCTAAGAACACACTGGACACTTTCAACCGCGTTATATAAACCAGTGTGAACGTAGGGTCCAGAAACCAGAGGTATTCAAAGTCGATTAGCGAATTTACTTTAAAACGATAGAATTGTACGTTACATGCCAATACCGGCATGACATTTGTTTAGGTAATCATGCTTGTTATGTCATGATAAAAATTAGCAATAGACTTTTATGTTTACTGTAAATCTGAGCATTGTGCTTAAAAGTAGCAATGTAGAATGTGGGGCGTTGACGTACTACGTCAGAGCTGCAGTTCGATAGCTGCGCTGAGCGCGGCCGTGACCTTATTCCGAGATGAGCGTCATTAGCGAAGGAAGGCGCGGAAATGCAGGGAAAATGGATATATGAACGAAAGAAAATACGTATTTTAACTTGTTAATTACCATTACGGTATCGCGGTCCGCAAATTTAAATCGACCCTCCCTAAAAGGCGTTTTGGGAGAAATTCGAATTGTTTTTTTTTTTTAATTTGAAATGCAAATAAAGGTACAAGCCATACCGATGGACTAAGACATTCGATTGTGTCCCTAAGTGGGAGGCGGTCGTGTCGTTCGTGGACTAGATCTGGCCCACTTTCACCTGCGCTCGCTCCGGACTCCGCATACGTGTGTCAACAGTGTCACAGTTAGCTGGCCTGAGGCATGGGGGAATTTGTAAGTCTCAATTTATCTTTTTAAACATGTTATTTTATTTTTGATGTTTACGTCTATATCGTAGGACAATGAAAGTTGATTTTACGCGTCACTAATACAGTAGTGATTAAAATGAGACCCGAACAGTGGTATTGTTAACTGGATGTAATAATGTGTTTAGTTCGAGAAGCATATGTCCCGGAAACTAAAATTTTTAGTCCTCTATACCCATATTTGGGAAGGAGTTGGAGTATAGATTTATTGGTGGGAAAAGGGACTTACAAAAAAGAGAAATATCTTTTGTATTTTCACTTATTAAAGGCAGCAACAACTGCTGAAATTATGAATTGAACCACAGTACAAAGTGGTATAGGTCGTTTAGATTACAAGAGGTTAGTAATTAAAACTCAAAAAGCTCTTGGTTCCAGAAAAGGCATTATTTCTTAAACTGGAAATTCCAATAAAACGGAATGTAAACCTTCATCTTACAGGCAATATTG